>QEOT01004333.1:442241-524853 GCA_003123785.1 Pterocarya stenoptera
CGGCTAAAGACTTCCACCCACAAGGCTCTAGTTATCTCGCAATGTAACAAGAGATGTTCCACTGTCTCACCCGATCTCTTACACATGCAATACCAGTCTAGTATAACTATCTGTCGCTTCCTCAGGTTGTCAGTAGTCAGAATCTTCCCCCACGCTGCTGTCCATGTAAAGAAGACCGCTTTCGCAGGCGCCTTATTTCTCCAAATTCGCCTCCATGGGAACTGAATAGTTGCGGCTTTTGAAAAGGCCTTGTAAAAAGATCGAACTGAAAAGATGCCCTTACCCGCTGGGTTCCACCATAAGTTGTCAGCTTGCTGTCTATTCAGCTTCACAGAATATAGGAGACTGAAAAAGGCCTCAAAGATGTCTACTTCCCAATCTTGCGCCACTCTACTAAATGTGACATTCCACTGCACTTGGTCCCCTGATATAAGCATGAGGTCCTCAATGGACGCTTCCTGATTGCGAGCCACTCGAAAAACAACTGGAAAGGCATCCTTTAAAGCCTCATTCCCACACCAGATGTCCTCCCAAAACTTAATTCGTGACCCCCTCCCCAACACCAATTTAGAATGAGAAATAAAATCCCCCCACCCGCACCTAATGTGTTTCCAAATCCCCACACCACTTGCCCCATTTACCTCTTTGGTGCACTAGCCCCCCCATAAGCTTCCATATTTACAATCAATCACCACTTTCCATAGGGCTTCTGTCTCCATGTTATACCTCCATAGCCACTTCCCAAGTAAGGCCCGATTGAATGTTCTCAAATTCTTTATACCCAAGCCACCTGACGAGATTGGTCTACACACCTTATCCCAGCTAACCAGGTGGAATTTGAATTCAACCCCTATCCCACTCCATAAGAAATCACGATACAGTTTCTCAATCCGAACCGCAACACTGACAAGCAATTGGAACAAAGATAAAAAGTAAGTAGGTAAGTTAGAAAGGGTACTCTTGATGAGAGTCAACCGACCACCTTTCGACAAATACAATCTCTTCCACCCAGCCAATTTCCTTCCTATCTTTTCAAAAACTAAATCCCATATAGATGACTCATGAGGCTCTAGCGGCAGCCCCCAAAGGCAATCCCAAGTAGGTAATGGGAAGAGAAGCTACCTTGCACCCAAGAATGCTAACAAACTGCCTAGTGTTACTCACATTCCCCACTGGTACTAGCTCTGACTTGTCAAAATTAACTTTTAGGCCTGACGCTGCTTTGAAGCATAATAACAGAACCTTTAATGTCCTCAACTGGTTGTGATCTGCCTCACAGAATAAAAGGGTGTCATCTGCAAAAAGTAAATGAGACAAAGTAATAGTAACCCTATTGGGATCACCAATCGGAAAACCAGACACAAACCCATGCGTGACCACTGCCGATAACATCCTACTCAATGCCTCCATAACGATAACAGAGAGAAGTAGGGACAGAGGATCTCCTTGCCTTAGACCTTGAGAGCTACTGAAGAAGCTAGTCGGGCAACCATTAATCAAGACTGAAATCTGGCCATAGAGATACACCAACTGATCCAACTACGCCATCTAGCCCTAAAACCGCATCTCCCCAACAAATACGGAAGGAAATCCCAGTTTACATAGTCATATGCCTTCTCCATATCTAGTTTGCAAAAAATCCCTAGGGAGCCAACCTTTATTCTACTATCTAGGCCCTCGTTTGCTATAAGGACTGCATCTAGGATTTGTGGCCCCCTAACAAATGCATTTTGTGGCTTCGTAATAATCTTGCCCAGGACCATCCCTAATCTGTTGGCAAGAACCTTGGAGATAATTTTATACACTCCATTCACCAGGTTGATGAGTCTAAAATCCTTAACCTCCAACGCTCCAAACTTCTTAGGGATCAACGCAATAAAAGTGGCATTTAGGCTTTTCTCAAACTTCCCAACCAAAGAAACTTCCTGGAACACATTCATTAAATCCACTTTCACCACTTCCCAACAAACATGGAAGAAGTCCATCAAGAAACCATCTGGACCTGGAGCTTTATCTTTACCCATACGTCTCACTACATCATACACTTCCTCCTCTTCAAAAGGCCTCTCCAACCACGCTGCTTCTTGGGGTTCAATAGTATCAAAACCAAGACCATCCAACTTTGACCTCCATCCCTCATGTTCTGTAAGCAGTTGTTCATAGAAGTCCACCACATGGTCACTAATCACAGGGGCCTCCTTACACACCATACCATTAATATTCAGCATTTCAATGGTATTATTTCTTCTATGAGAGTTAGCAACTCTATGGAAAAACTTTGTATTCCGATCTCCTTCTTTCAGCCACAATGCTCTCGACTTCTGGCGCCAAGAAATCTCTTCTAATGACAATACTCTTTCTAATTCTGAAACCAACTCTGCCTTCCGCAATATTTCTTCTGGTAAGAGAGCTCTAGCCCCACGTAGCCACTCAAACTGTTGCAACTCCTCCACCATGAATTTCTTACGCTCCCCTATATCTCCAAAAGATTGTGTATTCCAAAGCTTAAGGTCATTTTTTAAGGCTTTGAGTTTACAGGCTAAGATGAAAAAGGGATTACCGTAAAACTAATAAGAAGACCACCATTGCCTAACCTTATCCACAAAGCCTTCACTTTTCAGCCACATGTTCTCAAACTTAAAGTATCAGCACCCACTTCGAATGCCCCCACAGTCTAATAAGATAGGAAAATGATCTGAGCAAAGGCGAGGCAGTCTCTTTTTGCCCACTCAACTTGTCCCCTCATTTTGACACCTCATGTATTTTAATTTTTTTTTCTTTACTTAATAATTAAGGAAGTGGCTGTTAGTGTATTTATATATATATATATTTTTTTAAAAATATTTTAAAATAATAAAAAATATATATTAATAAAAAAATTGAAAAAAAAAATAAAAAGGTGATTTTGGCCTAGCGATAAGTTGGAGCGGACTACTCTGAGCGGCAGAGTAGCATCGCTCATCAAAAAATTGTGTGGTGTATGATGTGAGAATGATGAATAGAATTTTTCATTAGAAATTTGGTACAAAGAATAAGCAAGCCATTAACCCAAATTTCTTGAGCTAAAATGAAAATGTAATTAACCATGAAATCATGAATCAACCTTACAGCATTTATTCAGACTTGGTCAAAATTACAATAAACACATGAATGAAAATCAATAGCTAACAATATGCACCGCTAGCAATGTGTAGATTATGATTGCCTACATGGAGATGTATAATGATAAAATTGGATCTTCAGTCCACCTAGATATTTCCATATGCTTTATACTTGCTATTATGATGGCATTTATAATAAATATTCAATCCTCGATATCAGTTTATAAACCTTGAAATAAATGAGGGTTTTGAATGTACACAAAAAAAAAAAGCGATTACCAAAACCTTGAAGAGAAAAGGCACATGTATAATCTTGGAGAATAGATTATCCTAAAAGAGTTAGCAATTAGAAATAGCCCAATAATTTATATCATACTTTAAACACTTTAACGACCATACAACAAAGGAATTGATTAGCCAGTATTTGCAGTCAAAACAGGTCAGTCTTCTTTACTTGCCAGACCATGGATAACAATGGTGTAGACAAAAACTGAAAAAAAAAAAACCGATGGTACGAGACTACAAGTGAGACATAATTAAGAGCTTTTATGGTAGGAATGGACGTCAGAAGCTCCACCATAACTAGCAAAATTATTTTACTGTAGACATATGTTTAGAAGATGAATGGATAATGATAAGATGGAAAATATTGATTAGAGACCCTAAACCTGGAGAATATATACTTGGACCAAAAAAAAGAATAAAGGTAACAAATAAAAATGAAAGAAAAATAAGTGTCAAATAGCACCTTAGGGTTAACTTTTCCATTGTCACAGTCCCTTGCAACAGAATACACGTAGGACCTGGGACAAAAAAAGATATAGTTAACCACTGCCACGTAAAAATAGATGACTCAAGAGCACTGTCATGAAATCAGAATCCCATACCTTGAGGACTGTAAAGAAGTATACATGTCTGCAAGCTTACCCTATAATTTTGGGTCATAATCAGCATAAGAACTAGATACATGAACAGAAATCGACTACACAACATCTGAATGAACACTTGTGCATATAATAATCATGAACCTGCATAAACTGAAATTCTCCTATTGGACGACCAAACTGCTCTCTCTGTCGAACATAAGGAAGAACAACATCAAGGCATGCCTGCATGATACCAAGAGGCCCAGCTGCCAAGACAAGCCGCTCCAAATCTAGCCCTGACATCATGACATAGACTCCTGAAATGAAACGCAAACATCCATTAGAATATCATGTTAGGGCAAAGACTAAAATTGAAAGATACGAGAGTGTCTTCATTACTTGCTAGAATGAGAGTCGGAAACATTTCAGTTGCATTATCACAATAACAATGTTTAGACAAGTGGCAACTATGTTTGCTTAAAACAATCAACACAACCAAAATTACAAGAGTAGTCAAATTTAAGCATGCAACATGCCATCACTGGCTTTAGAGACCCGGTATCATTAAAGTGATTCCTTTCCAATAGCAAAAGTATGAGATCAGGAAATGCAAGACCTTTTCCTTCCTGCCCAAGAACATTTTCTTCTGGAACAAAGCAATTCTCAAAGACAAGTTCGCATCTGCTCAGAACATTGCCAGTATTAGTAGAATAATGAAAAAGAGGAGCAGGAATTGGAATTCTACATAGATAAATTCACTTAAAGCAATGCAGACATACGTGTCACTTCCTCGCATCCCAAGTTTGTCTAGTTTCTGGGCAGTACTGAATCTGCATTTAATAAAAAAGAATTTGCTCTAAAAAAAAAAAAAAATCAAGGATGCAAGATTTGTTGTTTCAAGCTCCTATGGTAAAATAGCCTACCTAATTTTGGTTTCAAATCATTTCAAGTGATTTTCAGTGAAAAATAACATTTAGAATCATTTGGTTATAAGTGAAAGGAATAATACCACCTTGTTGTAGTATCTATTCATTTACCTACTGTTGGAATACAATTTAAATAATTAAATGTACTTCTTCCCATCATCTTAAACTATTGGCACAAGTGGTGATTTAACATAGTATCAGAACAGAAATCTTGAATTCGAACCTCGATTCTACACTTCACCACCCATCTAATGAAAGGGAGGTTGGATAGTGAGTTGAGTTGATATGAGAGTTAAAAATTGAATAAAATATTGTTAGAATATTTTTTTTAATATTATTTTTGTTTTGGGATTTAAAAAAGTTGAATTGTTAATTATATTTTGTTTGAAAGTTTGGAAAAGTTGTAATAATTAAATAAGATGAGATGAGATGAGTTGAGATCAACTCATTGTCCCAACAAGGCCTAAATACTCCATTTGTGGCCTCACTTATGAAGGGAGAGTCTAACCCACACAAGAGGAAGTGTTAAAATATAATTTAAATAATCAAAATTTACCTCTTCCCACTAGCTTAACCTTTTAGGACAATTGATGATTTACACCTATTTTAAAATATACTTTCTACAGCTGATGTGGCAGTTACAATCATTTCTTAAATAGCATTGATCATGTGACATGTGGCTGCTGGTCCAACAATTCGAGCACCATCAAAACCACAATGTATATTAATGCTAATTGAAAATAGTGTATACGCCATCTATTAGTAACCATTACCAAAACCCACTCTTGGACTGGCTGCAGACTATAATGAGATAATTGCTCGAGTACGTTTCACAATGACATTCAATAAAATGTTTGACTTGCACATTTGAAAAGAGAACCAGTGAATCAGCTTTTGTGCAACTACCCAGGCATTCCCTTCTCAATGATGAATGCTGTGATTCCTTTTGAGCCAGTTGTGATGTTCGTTTTTGCATAAACAACCTGGCCCAATACTCAAAACCAGTTATAACAAATTTATATAAGAAAAGTAGTGCAACCAAGAAAGCAAAATTGATAGTTGTATAAGCTATTAAATCTCTTTATCCACGTGTTTTTTTCTTTTCCCTTAAATTAATTATTAAGAAAAATTGCAGTTAGAACCTAGATGATGTACGATTGTCTACATGCATGACTATCTAAGCACATATGCTGATACATAATCTATAGATGCAGAAGAATATAGCTCAGAAGCAAACAACTAATTATTCAGAAATTTTTTATTTTTTCCTTATTTTCTAACTTTAAAGGGTGCCTATAGCTGTCCAATGGATTAAAAGTATCTTTTTTCAACCTCAGTCATTCTCGAAGAAAGAATTGGCTCTTTGTCCCTACTGTCAATTAAATGGCAAAGATGAGTGTAAGGATAGTATCTTGTCAACTGGAACTGAAGAAAAAAGAAATTAGATAAGCTCGCATTCCTTACAAAAATAACAACAATATATTGTATGCTAAAGAAGCCACTTTATAAAATAACACAATCTCTGACCACTGAAACATAACCTCACAAGATGATGGGCCTAACGTATGAACAGATCTGGCATTGGTGTTTCAGATTCAAATAGAAGCAACGTCCTGCTCTATGGTTTATATGTTTTAGTATTGAGATTAGTTTCTTACCAGTAATATTTGAGACACTAGAGACAGTAAAGAGTTTAACACTGCCATAGAAAGTAATGGCTATTTTGTGAGATTATCATGAAACTAGTTATTTATGTATTGAAACATGTTAGCCTATTCTCTCCACTGAGAACTATAAAAATTCTGTAACCCTCTCCATATTAATGAGAAAGAAATTCAGTGTGTAAATTTTAAGTATACGCCATATGTTTTTTTATAGGTAAATTGCACACCATATGTTGGCTGGCATATATCTTATACAGAGGAAACTGACACCTATTTTGCCAACATATAATGATTGTTTTGTCCATTCTACATGCAGTATACAATGAGCTAATTTATGATGATAAGAATCATGAAAACAAGATGAAAGCAATTCCTACAAAATACCAATGTCTGGGCAACTGGGCCATTGGTGCACCACATCTTGTTCCCGCTTATAATATAGCCCCCATCTACGCGGTCAGCCTTGCATTTCATACTAACAACATCAGACCCAGCTGAAAACAACAGAGACAAATCAGCCACCCTACATTAAGAAAAGCTAGGTAGCCTTCAACAACATCTATAATATAAGACCAAAGCAGAGTAGTTGCTATAAGTTACCATTGGGCTCACTCATTGCAAGAGCTCCTACATGCTCCCCACTGATAAGCTTCACAATAAGAGATTCACTTGGTTAGCCACAAAAGAAGTCTATCACACCAGAGAGAATTGATTTGACAACAAAAAGTGAGTATGTGAGAGGCCAAGTGGTGTCATGCATTAGAAGTGAGAGAAAAATTCAATTCAATTTATAAGGAGCGCTCAGATTACCAAACTTAGTCAAAAATATGACCATATTAAGGATTATACAATAGGCATATAAAGTTTATCGCATAAATATACTTTTGACATTGATAAATCAGTGGAGTTCAATTCCTTTATCGCATTCTCATATTCAAATTTCTCTCTTTTGGACTCATCAAAAGCTTGCACTTCAATGAGATTTCTTGGGGGAGTGGTCTACCTTCTCTTCTCCTCCGGTTCTTATTATAGCCTGGTTGGGTTCTTAATATCTCCTTGTTCAATAAACTACCAACAGAATCCAGAAATAGCACAATGGGCAACACTCATCTCCCTCCCCTCAACCCTACTGCCTTCCAAACTTATGTACATTATACATAATAACCCATTTCTAAAGGCTGGTCTTGCATCAAAGGATATAATAAAAACCTTAATTATTGCCTCTAGATGAGTCTAAAAGCCATGCTTGAGATTCCATTTTGTAGCCTCATATATGTCATAATTACTTGAGTGAATAATTTGCTTACATTGGTATCCATTGTAAACTGCTACATCAAAGATCTTCCGATGCTTTACTTGATGAACCAGTTGAACAATTGAGCATAGAATAATTTGAACATATAAGAACAACAATAATAACACAAGCAGAACAGATCTTGGTTATAAAATAATTTCAAGTTGAAAATAATGTGCATTTTGGCAATTTATATATTTAGCATAGTGATCTTTCAAGTATATAAATAATCCACTAAGCAGCATTAGTACAACAAAATCAAATTGAAGCCAGCCAATATTTGTCATCAGAAATAATAAGGCATGGTTATAAAAGTTCTAATGGAAATAACTAATTAAAAATGGATCAATATTGAACCTTTGGCAAGTATTTCTCCTTCTGAGCAGGGTTTCCATTCCTCACCTACAAAAGCAAGGAAAAAAGCGGGATTGAGAACAGTTAAATGACACCAGTGATTATTAAAAAAAATGAATATTGGTTCTCTAGATTACCAACTGATTAATGCACAGGTTAGAATGGGCGCCATAAGAGAGGCCAACAGACCCAGAAGCACGACTTATTTCTTCCATTGCTATACAGTGATACAAGTAACCAAGACCAAGTCCTCCATATTTCTCTACAATAGAACCAAGAGTTTAAGTACTGGATTCTAAAAGTCTGGTACAACATGGTCAAAATAAAGAATGAGCTGAAATACTGAACTAGTACTTATGCTGGACCATATTCAAGAAAGTTTCTAAATGACGGAGATATAAACACATATTTCAGTTAACTTAATAAAGAAAAGTCATTTGTAAATGGTGAGAGTACCAAACATGAGTTTACTGTAAAATTACACCAACGAATTCATGTCATGGAGGGAGCAGTGGGAGAATTTTATTTACTTTTATCCATTTGGAAAGTATGGCCGCTCACACACACTCTTTCCATGGATAACCAAATCATGATTTGCGAGTTAATTGTGCATTAAAAGCACATAAAGAACCCCAGAGTTCGCAAAGACAATTCTCCTACATATTTTTGTAGTGATTGTGTCCACAAGAGATCAATTCATAGCCCATAGCACTGATTGCAGCCAAAAAAAGGATGTCACACACATTCCCTGATTCCAAATTCCAACTTTGAGATAGTTGTTGGCAAATGATAACTACAAATCCGAACAAATCGATCCCAAAAATTAATGCCAAAACTATAACACATATTCCATATACTGCAGATCCAATTTATAATATACAAAAAGAAACTCCAGATATTAACTCTCTCATTTTAGTGAATTAATGAAGATCAAAACAGAACTCACATTTGGATACAAGAAGTGTTTCATCTCTTCATTACAACTTTTTCAAATTCACACACAAAATATAATAAACAATTCAACTTTTTCAAATCCCAAAATAACAATAATATTAAAAAATAATATTCTAACAATATTTTATTCAACTTTCATCTAACTCATCTTATCTCAACTCACTGTTAAAACGGAAGCTAAAAGTCTTACACATAATGAAAACACTACCTGGTGCTGTGATTCCATGAAGGTTGAAATCACCCATGAGTTTCCATAAGTTAACCTCCTAAAACAGGAAATACAATTATATTTAAACAATAAGGGAAATTAAAGTAATCCAAGTAGTTTGCATTGGCTGGCGATCATGCTGGTTCTTGAGTTTCTTAACCTTACTTGAGTAATTATCAGAGATTCCTTTCATATCGCTGATAAACTGGAAGTTACACTGTCAGTATAATTTTTGTTGTCAGTACTGTATGCTGGCTTTGAGACTCCAGCAAGCATTGATTTGATGGAACTAAATATTGATTCTCTCCGTACACTTTTTTCTTTCTGCAAGTTCACGTAGTCCATGGTGGTTGTGAGTTCTGAACGGTAGGGTGTTTGACGCTTTCTTGGAAGAATTATGTCTTCCATGAGAAGTATTGTGATTGAATCAAAGGTGTTTGAGATACGGGTAGAGGGGCGTAATGTGCTGTTATCCGAGAGAGGTTGGAAAGGTACGCAAACCTTGAGGTTGGGTTGGGACACAGCTCGTTGGGTCTCAAGAGCTTTGGAGGAATGCGTTAAGCACGAGGGGAAGGTGTATTACTCTGCTTACAGGGAGGGGAACAGAGGGTACATTGCGCAACAGGGTTCCAACCCCTGTGGTAGCTTCTTGACTCTGGTGGAGTATGAAGGAGGAGGGCGTCGAAGTCTCATCTTTATCCCTGGAGAAAGGGATGGAAGGGGGTGGAGGAAGCTTGCGGTGGCCTTGAGGGAGGTGGGAGACAAAGGTGATCAGGGGAGAAGGCTACCATCGTTAACAGTAGCAGTCCCACTGGCTCGGTCTTACAAGGAGGTGGTGCAGACACCTCGAGAAGTGAGCTATTCAACTTCGGTAGACCCTCAGAGAGCAGGTGAAGTCCCTGGTTTAGTAGGTGCTCAGAGGCGAGAGGAAGTCAACAGAAGTATGGCTGGGCAAGCTGACATAAGTGTTTTGAAGGATTTACGGGATATGCAGGCTGCGTTGGAAGAGATGGCCGTTAAAGTCAAGGGGATGATACGGTGCGTATTGGGTAAGGAAGTTATGGGGCAGAGTTTGGGTTTGGGGAGTGGGCCGGGATGTGGGCATAGAGGGGAGGCCCAGCGCCATCCTAATAGCGGGCCCAAGCCCACCAAACAGAAGGGTCTCAAGTGGAGGAAGAAGACGCAGTCTCGGGATGGCTCAGCTGCGAGTGGGTCAACGCTACCGTCGCCGGAGTCTCAGACGGTGGTGTCAAAGGTCCCAATAGCTTCGATGGAAGCTCAGCCGTCGACGGAGGAACAGCCGCCGATAGAAGGTTATGTGGAGCTTGGAGGGGTGAGCTCCTCCCGTCTCGGCTCTGTGGAGAATGGAGGATTCAACTTAGCTCCCGTCATATCGGCTCCCATCATATCGGCTCCGGCACAGAACTGGTCGACGGAGGTAGAGACTTTGTTGCCACGTATAGACGAGCCTCTCAAAAGTAAAGAAAAAGACGTATCGGCACAGAAGGAGCCGAGAGCAGGTTCTGTGGAGATGGGAGGGGTGAGTTCCCATCGTCTCGGCTGTGTGGATGCCGTCACCATAGCCCCTATCACCTCGGCTCCTGAACAGCATGGGTCGACGGAGGTAGAGTTTCTGTCGCCACGTATAGGCGAGCCTCTAGAGAGCAATGGCAAAGTGTTATCAGCACAGAAGGAGCCGATAAGTATAGTTGAAGCCTCGGGTGGGTTAGAAATTGTCCATTACGTTCAGGATAGGGAAGCAGGGGAAATTACCGAGGTTGTTGAGGGACTTAGGGCTCGGAACTCTGGGGATGTTCACACGAGAATGATGGATGAGAGGAATAGCTTACTGAAACAGTTCTTAAATTTAGAGGGAAGCAGACAGACTATTGAACTGCCTGAGATGGAGGAACAAGATAGGTTGGTCTCGGATGAGGAGGAGTTGGGTAGTTCATCACCTTTGCAGATGATTCCTCTTCAGATGGTAACAAAGGAATCTTCAGACTGGGTTTTTAAAAAAGTGAAGGAAATTCAAAGTTGTGTGGGTCTCTTTTATGACGGCTATGAAGAACAATTGATGGCGCTTTTAGTTGCAATTGAAGCTGGTCGATCTACGGCTGAGAAATCAACTGTCAGAAGGGAGCGAGAGTTGAGACGATTGCATTGTTCTATTAATTATGACAATAAGGAGGGGTCTTCGGGGAGGGTTAGAGTAAAAGGGAGGGAAGCTATTCCTGTTTATGAAGCCTAAAATTTTGTCTTGGAATGTAAGGGGTATCAATAATGTAAATAAACGCCTTCGCATTAGGTCCATGGTTCACAGTTGGAAGATTGATGTTGTATGTCTCCAAGAAACAAAATTGGAAATTATTGATAGAAATATAATCAGTACTTTGTGGAGAGGTTCCTTTGTAGGCTGGACTTATTTAGCCTCCTCGGGTGCTTCTGGTGGAGTGCTTGTCATGTGGGATCGTAGAGTTGTCGAGATGGTAGAAGAGTGCGTTGGGAATTATTTGGTGGCATGTGTATTAAGAAACTTGGAAGATGGGTGGTCATGGGCATTGGCTAGTGTATATGGTCCCAATAGGGATCGGGACAGAAACTTGTTGTGGGATGAAGTCTCAGGGCTGTTTTCTTTGTGGGATTTACCTTGGTGCATATGTGGGGATTTCAATATAGTTCGTTTCCCAAGTGAGCGGGAGGGTCTATCATCGATGAATACAGCCATGGAAGATTTCTCACAGCTGATCTTTGACTTGGAACTGCTGGATTTACCGCTGGTGGGGGGTGAGTATACGTGGTCCAATTCTAGAGGTGGTTCAAGATTGGACAGATTTTTAGTATCATCGTCATGGGAAGCCCATTACCCGAAGTTGTGCCAAAAACGATTTCCAAGGGTAGGATCGGATCATTTCCCCATTATTCTTGAGTGTGGGGGTATTCATGAGGGCAAACGGTACTTTAAGTTTGAGAATATGTGGCTGGAAGTGGAGGGCTTCGTTGATAAGATAAAAAGTTGGTGGTTGTCGTACCAGTATGAGGGGACTCCTAGTTTTGTTTTAGCTAGTAAACTCAAAGCGTTAAAAGCTGATTTGAAGATATGGAATAAGGAGATTTTTGGGAATATTGAGCAGCAGAAAAAAGCCCTGTGGGATGAGCTTCAGTCCTTGGAAGCTGATGGGGATAGTGAGAGGATTTTGTCTCGGAAGAACGAAGTAATAATAGAACTTGAGAGGGTTCTTTTGAGGGAGGAAATATCATGGAGGCAAAAGTCGAGAGTTCTTTGGCTTAAAGAGGGAGATAAGTGCACTAGTTTCTTTCATAAAATGGCTAATTCTCATCGACGTAATAATGCTATTGAGATGCTTAGATCTGAAAATAATCTGCTTTCCTCACCTACCGAGATCCAAGAGCATGCTGTACAGTTCTTTACATCCCTCCTTAGTGAAACGGAAGCTTGGAGACCTAAGATTGATGGATTGAACTTTGCAACGGTGGATGATTTTTCAGCAAGCTGGCTTGAGAGGCCTTTTGAAGAGCTTGAGGTGCATCGGGTGGTTTGTGGAATGAAAAGAGATAAAGCTCCCGGGCCGGATGGGTTTTCTATGGCTTTTTTCCAAGATTGTTGGGAGATTGTGCGGGAGGATGTGATGAAGGTGTTTCATGAATTTTATGAAGGAAAAAAATTTGAGAAGTCTTTGAACGCCACTTTTATTGCCTTGATTCCAAAGAAAGTGGGTGCCTTGGAGTTGAAGGAGTTTCGCCCAATCAGTTTGGTAAGCAGCGTTTATAAGATTATTTCAAAGGTGTTAGCGAATAGAATGAGTAAGGTGATGGAGAAAATAATTTCTAAATCTCAAAACGCCTTCGTTAGAGGTCGTCAAATCATAGATTCCGTGCTAATTGCGAATGAATGTGTCGATAGTCGTATGAGGGAAGGGACTCCGGGGGTTCTTTGCAAGTTGGATATGGAAAAAGCATACGATCATGTAAACTGGAAATTTCTTTTGTACATGCTTCGAAGATGCGGATTTGGAGACAAATGGTGTGGCTGGATAAGTCAGTGTATTTCAACTGCCCGTTTCTCTGTGCTTGTTAATGGGCAGCCTTGTGGGTTTTTTCCGAGTTCAAGAGGTTTGAGGCAGGGAGATCCCTTATCTCCCCTCCTTTTTGATATAGTTATGGAGGCATTGAGTCGTATGGTGGAGGCAGTGGTAGGAGCAGGTTATATCTCGGGCTTCTCAGTGGGATCCAATGTCAATGGCCTAACTACAATATCACACTTGCTTTTTGCGGATGATACTCTTATTTTTTGTGAGGCTAATGGGGAACAAATTCAAACATTGAGGGCTGTCCTGCTGTGTTTTCAAGCCATCTCCGGATTAAAAGTGAACTTAAGAAAATCAGAGTTGGTACCCGTGGGAGAAGTCCATAACATTCAGCAGTTGGCAGATTTTCTGGGGTGCAAAGTTGCTGCACTGCCCATAAAATACTTGGGACTACCGCTAGGGGCATCTTTTAAGGCCAAACACATTTGGGATGGGGTGGTTGAGAAGATAGAGAAGAAGTTGGCGGCATGGAAAAGGACGTATTTATCTAAAGGGGGTAGGATTACTCTCATAAAGAGTACACTCTCTAATATCCCTGCATATTTCCTATCTCTTTTCCCTTTACCAGTTGGTGTGGCTAATCGAATTGAAAAATTGTATAGAGAATTTCTATGGGGAGGCATGGGAGAGGAGACTAAAATTCCGCTAGTGAGTTGGAAAAAAGTTTGTTGCCCGATTGCTGATGGAGGGCTGGGGATTCATAGCTTATGTAGCTTTAATAAGGCTTTGTTGGGGAAGTGGTTATGGAGGTATCATGGAGAAGAGGAAGCATTGTGGAGGGGGGTGATAGATAGAAAGTATGGTAGCGATTGGGGAGGGTGGTGCTCAAAAGAGTGTAGGGGCTCGTATGGAGTGAGTCTATGGAAGTTCATTAGGAAAGGTTGGGGATGTTTCTTGAAATATGCTAATTTTTCGGTAGGTGATGGATCAAAAATCAGATTCTGGTCAGATGTATGGTGTGGAGATACTGAACTGTCTAGAGTATTCCCGATTGTCTTCAGATTGGCAACAAATAAGCAAGCTTCAGTTTCAGAGTTGATGAGCTTCTCCAATGGAGTGGTGCTTTGGGATGTAAGTTTCTCCAGATCTGCCCAGGATTGGGAAGTAGAAGAAGTCACTGATTTTTTCAGATTGTTGTATTCAGTGGAGATAAGAAGACAAGGCAGGGACCAACTATGTTGGAGACAAACAGCATCTAAAAAGTTTACAACTCGATCATACTATAAGGTGATGTTAAATCAACACCATACTCGCTTTCCTTGGAAAAGGATTTGGAAGGCTTTTGTTCCGACAAGGGTGGCTTTCTTTGCATGGACAGCAGCACTAGGGAATATTCAGACTGTAGATAACTTGAGGAAGCGTGGTATGATTGTTTTGGACTGGTGCTTTATGTGTAGGAAAGGAGCGGAATCAGTGAATCATTTACTCCTTCACTGTGAAATGGCAAAAGTGCTGTGGGATGGAGTGTTTAGAAGGGTTGGGCTGAACTGGGTTATGCCAAAAGCAGTGGTAGATCTTCTTGCATGCTGGACCAATTCTCATATGCATACTTGTTCCGAAGTGGTAGCCGCATGGAAAATGATGCCTCTGTGTATTATGTGGTGTATCTGGTTGGAAAGAAATGAGAGGTGTTTTAATGATAGGGAACGCAATATAGATGCATTTTGGAAGTTTTTTATAAGTACTTTGCTTAGCTGGTTTTCTGCTATTGTACTCAGGGGAGGGGCTGTAAATGAGTTCTTATCTTCGCTTCTCTAGTTTAGAATGTAATTAGGTGTTTTCTTTGTATACCCCCCGTGTACTTGGGCATCGCCTATTACTTTATGATGAATGAAACTCTATTAACTTATCAAAAAAAAATAAGGGAAATTATAACCATGAAAAGAGCATGAATCCTACATACCTTTGGGAAATAATTCGTTTGGTCTATCTTTGACGCATGAGGGGCGATGTTTTCTTGCGCGAATTGGGCAACACTTTCTTTGAACTATATTTATTGCATAGGATGATGTCAAATTGCAATAGGCATGATGGGATTCACTTACCAAACAACAAACATATGATTGCTGAAGAAGGACTCCATAAAAAAAAACAAAAAAACAAAATCTATAGCTAAAAAGCTTCCAAGTCAGATGAAAGTAATCAAAATCCACAAATCGTTTCTCTTATTTCCAATAAAATAAAATCAAGCCAAAATCCCTTCATGAGCTGGTACGTATATTACATACCTATATACCGAGAGAGAGAGAGAGAGAGAGATATACCTGTATCTGAGTATCATCAAAGAGTAGAGCCGTAGAAAATGAAGCGCACTGTCTCTTCCCTCGGAAAACAGAAGCGCAAATAGACCTCTTTGAGAAAAGCATTTGCATTGTCACACTCTAATTTTCGTTTGAATGAAAGAGAGAGACTTTTCAGATGAGAAGCAGATGAAGATGATGATGATGGAGAAGCAGATGAAGATGGTGAAGAAGATATGTCTGCCAGCGCGAGGAATTATTAATTATTATACTTCCGTGCAAAGGATATGTACTCGTCGTGATAATATACAAAAGTACTAACAGTTTTTTACTTTTTTGCATTATTTCAATTTTATAATTTTTATAAAAAGTAATAATAATACTTCCGTGCAAAGGATAACAATACTACTTCCGTGCAAAGGATATGTATTCGTCGTACTCGTCATGATAATATACAAGAATTAATTTTTACATCAGTCTATATATTATATATTATAATTTTTTTTATTTATTTTTTTTATTAAATGTGTATTATATAGATGATGAATAAAAAGATATAAAGTAAAATTTTTGCATCTAGCTTATTTTTTATGTTTTTTTTATATAAATTTAAATATTTTTAAAAAATAAAATAAATTTAAAATATTATTAAAAAATACTTTTTTAATTAGAAAGTAAAATATATATATTAAAAAATACTTCCTTAATCATGAAATAAAATTTAAAAAAATTATTTTACTTCATGATTAAGAAAATGTTTTTTAATAATATTATAAATTTATTTTATTTTTTTTAAATATATAAAATTGTTAAAAAATTTTATATAAAAAAAAACTTTAAAAAAAAACACATCAAAAATAAGCTACACCCCAACGGGAGCTCCCAACAGGAGCCCCCAGCGGGACGTGTAGCATTTTCCATATACAAAAGGAATAATGCTAGAGCTCCCTAGGAGCTACAGCTAGCTTTAATATGTTTTTTTTTTCTTTAGTTCTTTTTTTATATGGATTTTTTTAATAATTTTAAATATTTTAAAAAAATAAAAATATTTACAATATTATTAAAAAATATTTTCTTAATCACGAAATAAAATAAATTTTTTTATTTACTTCGTGATTAAGAAAGTATTTTTAATAATTTTTTTTTTTACTTTATGATTAAGGATGTGTTTTTTAATAATGTTCTAAATTTATTTATTTTTAAAAATATTTAAAAGTATTAAAAAACTCTATGTAAAAAATAATTAAAAAAAACACATGAAAAACCACATACTAAAGCCAGCGGGAGCTACCAGCAGTGGCTCTAGCAGGACTAACAGTTTTTTACTTTTTTGGATTATTCCAATTTTATAATTTTTATAAAAAGTAACAATAGATATGTATATGAATTGGGCAAATGTATAAGAGCAACCAATCTATACTATTGATTTTATTTTATTTTTTTATATAGGAATGTAACACTTTAATTATGAACAATCATAATTACATCAAAGTTTCAGACTAAATAATTTGCGAAATACACTTTGGGAATGAACGCCACCAAATTACTAAGTCGTCTAGATGTATGGCATACTTTGCCAAAGTGTGCGCTGCTTCATTAGCCATCCGTCCCTTGTGTTGAATAGAATAGTTAGAGAACATTTTCATCATATTCTTCACCTCACAAACCAGGTTACCCCATGCTGATCTTGGCTCACCTGCCTCAATCAATTCATTGACTATAAGTAATGAATCACTTCAATAATCAGCTCATCAATACCCATGGGAATGCAAATTTGTAGCCCTCTGAATATAGCCAGTAGCTCAATTTCCATCGAGTCATTCACACTATTTTCCTCCATACTTGTAGCCATGATCACTTCAGATGAACTATTCCTTAGATAACACCCACACCTGCACGATTTAGAGTTGCAAAAATAGCCTCATCTACATTTAACTTCAATGCATTTTGAGAAGGAGCCTGCCAACAGCAACTTAAAAGTTTTCTGGTTTGTTTCTAAACTCTAGCTTCCTTGTGATCCTTAGCCAAACTCAAAGCTTGCCCAATTACTTGGTCTGTTGTCAATACTTTATTCTAAAAAATCTTCTGATTTCTTCTATGCCACAAACTCCAAGCAATAAGAAAAAAATGATCAAGATCTTCATGTTTACCTCAACTCAGCACCTTCAAAGCTATTCTTAACACCATCTGTCAGTAAATCAGGGAAATAGTGCTTCCAAGACTGTCTAACCGAGGGGCAATAGCATAATGCATGCTCCACATCTTCCTCCTCATATGTACACCATTCACAGAGAGCTTCCTGCAGTATATGCCTATCTTTAAGATTCCTTCTAGCTGGCAGCCCATTCCTATAGGCTCTCCATGCAAAGATCTTGATCCTATTAGGTACCTTCATCTTCCATAGTTTCCTCCAAAGCCTTCTCTGATCTTCTGCATTGGAACGTTCACCATGTTGCTTAATTTGTTTTTGAAACAGATCATATGCACTCTTGACACTGAAAACTCTAGACTTTTCATGCTCCCATATAATACAGTCAGGTTTATTCTCTGCACTAAGCAACACTTTGAAGACATCTTCTGCCTCTCAAGGGGATAATAAACTTCTAACTTTTTCCACATTCCACCATCTTGTTTTTGTATCAATGAGATATGCTACTGTTATTGCATCATGATCCTATCCATGAGGACTCCTCTGCAACAATTTATGCCTAGGCAGCCAATAATCAGTCCAGACATTAATAGACTTACCATCCCCAACCCTCCATCTGCAGCCTGTTAGCAAAAGTTTCTTTGATTCCCATATCCCTCTCCAAACATATGAAGGGCAAGACCCTAACCTTGAATCACAGAAGCTTGAAGCAAGAAAATACTTAGCCTTGAACAACTTGTGCAGCAAAGTTGTTCCTCTATCATAATCCTCCATGCCTGTTAGCAAGAAGAGATTGATTGAAAATCTGTAAGTCCTTGAATCCCATACCTCCTTGTGATTTCGCCTCACACATTTTCTTTCAACTAACCCACCTAGTTTTTCTTTCTTCCTTCTTTTGGCCCCACCAAAAGTTTGCCATCATATTTCGACAAAGGGTACTTGGTATTCTAAAGCAGCTCATTGTATAAGTCGGAACTTCCAATACCACTACCTTGATTAGTATTTCTTTGCCTCCTTGTGATAATAGCTTCTCATTCCAACCATTCAGCTTGTGCCAAACTTTTTGCTTTAAATTTGAAAAAGCTTGTTTCTTTACTTTCCCCACTATAGGAGGAAGACCAAGATATCTTTCATACTGCTAGTGATGTTGGACACCCCAAAATCTCATTATTTCCTCTTGTTGGCTGCTATGGACATTTCTGCTAAAGACCATTGAGGTCTTTTCCTTATTCACCCTTTGACCCGATGCTCTTTCATATATTTCAAGGAGGTGCTGAATATTTAAGCAAGTTTGCACAGTGGCCCTGCAAAACAATACACTGTCATTTGCAAACAAGAGATGATTAAGCTTAGGAGCTCCTTTGCAAATCTGAATACCTTCTATCTTTTTTAATCTTGCAACCTGCTGTAATAATGTAATCAGTCCCTCTGTGCACAACAAAAATAGGTAAGGGGATAAAGGATCCCCTTGCCTCAAGCCTCGAGATGGAAATACAGGACCTTAAGGTACCCCATTCACCAATATGGAAAAAGAGACTGATTTCACACAAAACATTATCAACTTGATCCATTTATCCTCAAAATCCATTTTCTGTATAACATCTTCTAGAAACCCTCATTCCACCTTATCATATGCTTTACTCATATCCAGTTTTAGAGACATGAAGCTTTTCTTACCAACCTTTTTACGTCTGAGGAAATGCACCAATTCATATGCCACAAGGATGTTATCAATTATGAGCTTGCTAGGGACAAAAGCACACTATGAGCTTGAAATAAAAATGGGCAGCACTTCCTTGAGTCTGTTTGCTAGAACCTTTGAGATCAGTTTATAGATTACATTGCATAGACTAATAGGTATGAAATCAGAAATCATCCCAGGCTGCTTCTTCTTTGGGATCAAGGTTATGAATGTGTGATTTATCTCTTGTGGGAATTGACCATGGTTAAGAGCCATCAAAACAACATCTGTTACCTCTTTGCCAACAATTTTCCAAAACTTTTGGTAAAAAAGTAGGGCCATCCCATCAGGCCCAGGAGCCCTATTGGGATTCATTTGGTTAAGGGCCAAGACTACTTCAACTGCATCAAACTTTCTTAGTAGGTTCTCATTCATAGCACCATCAACTCTTCCCTTCAACCCTTCCAAGAAGTCAATTTGCCCCACCTCTTCTGATGCTTTAAAAAGGTTACTTAAGTACTTGAGAATCAGCTTATCCCTCTCTTCATTCTGTGTCCATAACCCAGTACCATCTTTCAGACCCCTTATAAAATTCTTCTTTTTTCTCTCTGATGCTTTATTATGAAATATTCGAGCATTAGTGTCCCTTTCTTGCAACCATAGAGCTTTTGCCTTTGCCTCTACATAATTTCCTCCCTCTCCCTCTTTGCTCAGCCCTCCTTTGGCCTTGAGGGTCACTGCTTTGGAGAAACTCCATTCTAGTTCTAGCCCTTTCAATTCCTTGTTTATTAATCTCACTTGTTTACAAGCTTTTTTATATAGACACTAGAACAATACTACCAATAATACATGCCTATCTTCCTACGTCAATTAATAATAATTGAAGATGAATAGCGTATACAAAGTCCTTTATCTTTTCTTTGGACAATAATATGATGAATAGTCAATAATCTTGAATAGTCTAGACAAAGTTCTTTATCTTTACACTCTGAAAAGATAATATTTCTGACAGCTTTTATCTAACATGTTGAATAATTGAAAAAGCAATAATCTTCTGGAATCACATAATCTGAGGGTTGGCTGACCAACGGATTTTTCATAGCTTACCAATACAAGCCTCCCAATATATTTCTTTTTTTTTTTTCTATGGGTTATCTTTATAAAAAATTTGTATCAATGATTTTTTACTTTTTATATATATATATATAAAGCAATGATACTTAAATGATATCATATACTTTTAATTTCGTTTCTTAAGAATTCACAATGATTTTCTTATTCCTTTATTAACGCTTGTCTTCTTTGGTATACATGATAGTTAGTCATCATTAATATATAATCTTGTTTCATTAATTGTTGTTTTCTCTAATCTTTTATATTTCATCGTTACTTTTAATTTAAGTCTTGTATTATAACCTATACATCTTAAATCATATAAATCTCGATAACCAGCACTATAAGTAAAATAATATTCCATAAAAACAATAGATATCATAAAACAACAATTAAATAACAATAAATATCAATATAATAGCCAATAGCTCTGGTACCAAACACGTAAACCAGGTAATATATATTAAATATTTAAGGTAATTTATATTAATAATAGCTTAACAATAGAAAGAAAATGTGGTATAACCAGCCATATGCATTAGAGCAAGTAATGCAGGCGATATAACCAACCATATGCATGAATAAATATAAAAGATAGAAAAGATATATGATAAAATCAACTTCATTAAAGACATAATACTTACAAGGAGATTAATTCTCAGAATAGTTGGAAGCAGAAGACATGAATGAAGGAAGGTTTACAAAAGATAGATTTTAGAAAGTGAGGAGAACCATTATTCAAAAGATTAAAAAAGAATCCGCCCCATGGATAGAAACGCATACAAATATTATAAAACAAATTAAGTTTCACGCTAAGAAATTATCATGCTTAGGACTCTCATTACCTCATACTTTTAAAATTGTTGAAACAGATGCCTCTGATCTTGGTTATGGAGGAATTATGAAGAAAAATTATCAGATTGTTCAGTTCCATTTAGGATATTGGAATCCTGCCCAAAAAAATTACAGTACTATTAAAAAAAAAATTTTAGCTATTGTATTATGTATTTCTAAATTTTAAGATGATCTGTTAAACCAAAAGTTTTTACTTAGAATAGATTGCAAATCAGTCAAGAAAATTTGGATTAAAGATGTGAAAAACCTATCTACTAAACAAATATTTGCTAAGTGGCAAGCTATATTAAATATTTTTAGTTTGATATTAAACATATTAAAAAAGAATTTAATTCTCTTCTTGATTTTTTATCCCGATAATTCTTACAGAAAAAATCATGCCATCCTTAAAGTCAAGAATAAAGTTCAAATCTTCTTATGCTAGGCCACCATCTCCTCCCTATCATTCACCTAGTCCTTCTGCAACTCCAAAACCATACATAATTTTGGAGACATTACCACAAAATATTAAGCCATCTTACAATCTATTTTCACTATTAGCTTCTTCGAAATTACCAACATACTCCAAAAATGTTTCTCATTCTTCTTCCCCTTATCAAATTATTAATCATCCACTATTATATCAATTTCAAATGAGCAATTACTACAAAAAATTATATTATTAAAAATAGACAAAAATATAAATATTTCTCATGATAAAGAACAAGAAAATTATTCAATAATAGTTATTAAAGACGAAACAAATAATTTTATTAATATCCTTGATAGGATAAATTTTCAGAAATGGTATACTGAAGTAACAATCTCTATTAATGAAGAATTTTATTTTACTACAATTGTCTTATTAGACATAGGAGCAGATTTAAATTGTATACAAAAATGATTAATACCTTCCAAATATTTTGAGAAAACAAAAGAAACATTATTCCAAACTAATGAAACAAAATTAAACATAAATTATAAATGATCTAATGCACATATTTGTAATAATGGAATTTGCTTTAAAACAACATTTATTTTAGTAAGAAATATTAACACTAAAGTAATATTGAGAAAACTATTTCTTACTTTACTTTATCCTTTCTCTGTAACAGAAGAAGGAATTTCTACTAAAATATTATGACAAGAAATTCAATTTAAAATTTTATTTTCCCCTGTATCAAAAGCAATTAACCCCCTAAAAGAAGTTTCATTAACCAAAGAAATTAATATTTTAACAAAAAAAAGGATTAAAAGAAAAAAAAAAGATAAATTTCTTAAAACAAGAATTAAAATATAAAAAATTGAAGAACAATTAAAAGACCCATTACTAATTCAAAAGATTAATAATCTTAAATTATAATTGAAAAAGAAGTATGCTCTAACTTGCCTAATGCTTTTTGGAATAGAAAACAACATATAATTAAATTACCTTATGAAAAAATTTTCTAAAAAAAATATTCTTACTAAAGCTAGACCAATTCAAATAAACAATGAATTATTAGAATTTTATAAAAAAGAAATTAATAATTTATTAACAAAATGATTAATTAGGAAAAGCAAGTCACATGGAGTTGTGCTGTTTTTTATGTTAAAAAACAAGTATAATTAGAAAGATGAGTTTTTCGGTTATTTATTAACTATAGACCATTAAATGAAGTATTATAATGGATTAGATATCAAATTCCCAATAAGAAAGATTTATCATCTCGCCTTTATAATGTTACTGTATTTTCAAAATTTGACATGAAGAGTAGATTTTTGGCAAATCTAAATTACTGAAAAAGACTGGTATAAAACAACATTCACAATCCCATTTGGACATTATGAATGGAATGTTATACCATTCAGATTAAAAAATGCTCCTAATGAATTCCAAAACATTATAAATGAAATATTTACTTCTTTCACTCATTTTTCAATAGTTTAAATAGATGACGTATTAATATTTTCCTCATCTATTGAACAACACTGGAAATATTTAAATGTTTTTGTTCAAGTTATTAAACAAAATGAATTAGTTGTATCATCACAAAAAATAAAATTATACCAAAATAAAATTAGGTTCCTTGGACATGATATTTATCAAGGAACTATTACACCAATTAGTAGAGTAATAGAATTTGCTAATAAATTTTCTGATGAAATAAAAGATAAGCAACAATTACAAAAATTTTTAGGAAGTCTTAATTATGTTGCAGATTTTTATCAATCTCTTAAGTCATTATAACTTTCTTGGAGAGGGAGAGGAAGAAGAAGAGGTTTAGGTCCATAATGATCCCACCATAGCAAAAACCATCGCGGGAGTATCTTCAGATTTTTGCTTCGCAAAATGATTATCTATCTTCATTAAAATATTGTTCACCACTTCTTCTTTTCTTCCTCAAAACAAAATTAAATTGGATTATGAAGTGAGAATATATCATCAAACCTCATCCCTCTCTCAAAAACACTATGCTTTTAACCAGCTAAGTCTCTATCAATTGGTGGAAAAAATACAATTATGATCATGTTTTCAAAAATTACCAAAGCTCTTGAAGTTTTAGTCTAGTGGAGTAGATTTCAGGCTCAATTAGCATCTATTACCAGTAAAAAGGATTTGAAAAAATTAGCTGAAACAATGTCACAAGTATTAGACAGTGATGACGAAGAAGATGCACAACATCCACTCAGATTATCTCCATTACAACAACCCTCATTATCACTAGTTCAACAAGCCCCTCCTTCTCAACAGGCCTTTCCTTCTCAAGGCAACTCATCCTACCATCCAATACAATTGATGGATTCTCAAGGGTAGTCCTGATGGTGTTCCCTCAAGTTCTTAATCTACTTATTTCTCTTTGAATATAGAAAATATTTGCTTGATAAACCAATCTCAATGAATTCTTTATTTAAATCCAACGAATCTACTTCTAGTATTCCTATAGAACCTAATAACATCAACCAAGAAGATTATATAGTATAATAAATATAGAAAGAAATTACAAGATTGGACAATTCATAATGTTCCAAAAAATCAAATATACAAACATTCCATTTTTTCTTTTAAATTATCATTTCTTACTAATTATACTATTAAAATAGTATAAAAGATTATTAGCTTAAATAATGATTATGAATCATTACAATTATTAACAAAAGAAGATATTAAACATTACAAAGAACAGAAATATTTTTTCATACATGGACTAGTACAAGTGGCTATAAAACCACTAACTAGAAGCGGATTAAATACCTCAATATTACTGTCTAAGAGATAAGAGACACTATAATTTTCATGATTCATTACTTGTAAATGTTATATTTATTTAGCTTTTGAAAAAAAATACACAATACTTACCATGACCGTAAAATATTATTTATTTTTATAAATAAAGTAACTGAGTATCGGATAAAATGTAAGGTTGTCAATTTGTCAAATTTGAGTTCCAAGTTTGAATCGTGCCACAACAACAAATGCATTAATCTTGATATTGAATTGAGTTGAGTTGAATTTTTTTATGAATAATAAATAAGTTAAGATGATAGAGTAAGTTTTGTAAGGCTTATCTAAAATGAGTTTAAATGTGTTTAAATATTAAAATGAGTTTAGATATAAAAAGTTGAAAAAGGTTGTGAGTCATGTGTATAAAGATGTATTGAGTTGAAAAAAGTTGTGAGTCTTATGTATAAACAGATTTTGAGTTGAGATAAATTGAATAATTTGAGAATTGAGTGATTGGATGTTAAACTCCACTTAAAATTAATTCCAAACGGGCCTAAGGATCCATGAATATTATTAGGATTTTCTCAAATAATCTTAATTCGACTTGCACTTTGAATCCACATCTACAAACCGTCACGGTTTGAGTGGTGCTGCACTTTACTGTTTTGGATAGGTTGCTAAAAAGACTTGCTTCCTTTTTCTTCTAGTTCTTAAATGTAGGAAACTTATTTTTATAACAAGACATACAGTTAGATCATTGGTATTCGCTTCATCAAGAGTCAATGCATCTTTAAAATTTAAAGAAATATAGATAAAATTATCTACGTTAGCTTCATCAAAATGCAAAAGCTTAAACTAGGAGCTACAATGATTTTAAGTACATCTTAAATTTGAAAATGTATTGTTTATCATCAAAAGTAATATTTTATTATAAAAACTAAAAGAAACATCTTTCCTGCGTAAACGATGTACAATAATATAATAGTTTGTTCTTTAAATAATAACTCGATTAAATTCGTATAGGGTTAATACTATAGGGTTATAGTTACGGTAATTTTTATTTGTTATAATAATAGAATATAATATTATTAGCTAAAAAATCCGATGCTCCCATCTAAATCCAGGCCAGCAAAAAAGTTGTCAATGCCTTCCAGGATGCTTTCCGTTTAATCTTTGATTATTAATCGTTAGGCTTTTTTTGGATAGTGTAATTGCAAAATATGAAAACAAAATTAAAAATTTTATTATTAAGAAAATAATATTATATTATTATTTTGAGAAATCTAATGACTAATCCAATGTGAGGTTATTGATATGAAGGTTTTTTAATTATGAAAAATATGTATTTTTCATCAAATTTTGAAGATGACTTTAAAGAAGCAAATGCCAATACTCTAGGAATCAAAAATCCATTGTGTAAGGTGTCCTTGCAAAATATCCACTTCAATTCTTTAACAGCATCTAGGTTCGGATGAACAAATTTTTTTTCTAAATTTTAACTAAAAATCATCTTTACTTAAAATTTTCTTTAAATTTTATTCATCTTTTTAAAATATTTTACATCTCATTCCCTATTATTTCTCTATTTTATTAAAATAATATTTCTCTATTTTTCTTTTTTCTTTTTTAACTCATTTCTTTTTACATTTTCTTAACTATTCATTTATTTATCTTTCTCCTTGTCTTTGTGTTTCAAACTATTAATCTATAATAATTTAAAAAAGAAAATTAATTATTTATCTCTTAAACTGTAATATTTTCAAAATTTATCATTTTTAATGATAATCTTTTTTCCAAAATAATCTCTCCTTTTTTTTCCAAACTTTTAGATTTTATATATAAAAAAAAGTTTAATTATTATAAATGATAAAGAAAGGCATGAGAGTGGAAGGAGGAAATCTCATGGGGGATTAAAAAAACTATTTTTTAATTTTTGGGGAGCCATAGTCGTTCCTCATAAATGGGGAATAACTATAACAACCTCAAAACTCTCCCCTATTTTGATCAACCGGATGTAGGGCCAATTTTCAGAAAGTTAGTTCCAAAATGACTATAATCTAGGAAGTGGGGAGTTTTGATCAATCGGATGCTAGTGCTAAAAGGGTTTTGGGTGATTTAGCACCTGATGCTTAAATAAATAATAATTCTACTTAGTATCCTCACACACCACACATCTTGTTATTAGTTTTTTCTTTTCTTTTCTTTTTTCCATAATAAGTATGTGCTGTGTAAGAGGAACTTCTCTCTAGAAAAGGCCCATGGGGCCTTAGCCCAGGAATCTAGCCCAATGAGGTTTTTATCCAAGCAAGGAACAAAATGTCAACTAGGGAAAGATGTTGTCTAGTTGACAAGACAGATCGACCTGACACAACTGCGGCTGCCCTTGGGAACAGAATGTGTATAGGATACACGAGAAACATGGAGGATCCTTGATTCATTGGCATCAGGTTATCAACGACTCATATAAATCAGATCGGAGGTCAGGGAACCACTCCATATTAATGGCGTTCTTAATTGAGTCACACGCTACAATTATGAAGCCGACACAGAGCCACGTCACATTAAAAAAAGTCTTACAATAGACACAAAAAAAGAAACATGGACTTCGTGAGAAAAGACTATCTACACCCTCCCCAAACACGGTATGAATAGCAAACCCTAGGCACCAAAAAACTCTCTCTGATCTCTAGAATCTCTTACTTAGTTACTACACTCCAAAAATATTTATTAACTTTGACATCGGAGGTTCCCCAAGGCCGCTCTCTCAAAGCCCCAGTGTACTCTACCTTGTATAGGGCTCATTTTCGAAGAACTGAGTTGTCGAAATTTGGTCTAAAGGTATGTGAAACACGACGTTTAATTATTTATTTCTTAAAAACTGTAATATTTTCAAAATTTATCATTTTTAATGATAATATTTTTTCAAACATAATCTTCTTTTTTTTTTTTTCAAATTTTTAGATTTTATACATAAAAAAATGTTTGATTATTATAATTGATAAAGAAAGGCATGAGAGTGGAAGGAGGAAATCTCATAGGTGATTAAAAAATCTATTTTTAAATTTTTGGGTAGCTACAGTCGTTACTGGGAATAAATGTAGCAACCTCAAAACTCTCACCTATTTTGATCAACTAGATGCAGGGCCAATTTTCAGAAAGTTAGTCCTAAAATAACTATAATTTAGGAAGTGGGGAGTTTTGATCAATTGGATGCTAGTAAAAGGGTTTTGGGTGATTTGGCAATGGGGTGCTTAAATTAATAATAATTTTACTTAGTATCTTTACACACCACATATCTTATTTCTTTTAATTTTTTTTCCATAATAAATATGTGGTGTATGGTAGATGAGTAGAACAACTTAACTAGTTTAATAAAAATAAAATAAATTAAAAAATTAAAATATATAAGATGTGTGGTATGAGATGATGAATAACATCATTGGTGGGCTAGAAAGGCAGTGCTAGGGCTACCAAGAGTGAGTTTTAACATTTCCCACCGATAAGGCCATTTCTGTTTTTTTATTTTTATTTTCCTTAAAACATTTTTAAAAAAATCACAATATTTTAAAAATACTTACTTAATAACTAAATAAAACAAAAACAAAAAAAAAAATAGTGAACTCTCTCAGGAGACTTTGTTAGTGCCTTTGGGCTGGTTTGGTTACATAAAATCAAATTATTTTATTTCATCTTATCATTACAATTTTTTCAAATTCACACACAAAGTATAATAAACAATTCTACTTTTTTAAATTTTAAAATAAAAATAATATTATAAAATAATATTATAATAATATTTTATTCAATTTTTAACAAAATATTTTATCTCATCTAAACTGTGGATCCAAACGAGAAATTAGCATTATTCTTTCTACAAGTATAAGGATATGTCATCTCCTGGTTATTAGGAAATGGTAAGATTGATGGCAGATTGGACCTATCATAGTTTCGCTGACTTTTGAGAGACAAAAGGTTGTAGATCGATGGTTTTTCGCCGTGGAGAAGAGACGTTAAGGGAAATACCACTAAAATGGATATAGACATAGTGAGGAGGATGGAAGGAAGGTGGAGAGAAGAGTTGACTCAGATTAGTAAAAACATAAATTAATACCCTAGATTATTCAAGAAGAGAAATTTTAATAATGACAAACTAAACATAGAAAAAAATTTAAATTTTTAAAAATATCTAGAAAACATTAAAAAAAAAAAAAAAAACACACACACACACTAGATTTGCTCCTCATCGTTTCCAATCACTGCACACCATTTTTATTTTTATTTTTTCAAATTCTTTATTATTTTATTTGTTTTAAATTAATTAATTTTTTCTATTCATTATATATATATCACATATTTAGTAAGAGAAAAAATATATATATGAAAAATTCTATTCCTAAACTTCACACACCACATATCACTATTTTTTTTATTTTTTTATTCTTATCGAATATGTATTATATGGATGGAGAAAAGAAAATTTTAATTATTTTAAAAAGAACAAAACAAAAAAAAATTTGATATGTGTTGTATAAACTTATGAACAGCAATACTAATATATATATATATGTATATATAAAGTTGTGTACTGTGAGATGAGAAATAGAATTTTTCAAAATACAAAACATAATAAAATTTGAAAAAAAGAAAAGAAAAGAAACTGACTTGCCTGTTTGGCTGTCTCCCTTCTTCCATCTCCAGAGCTCCAAACCTTAAAACCGCACTGCTCGCCACTCTTGGTCTCCGTCTGAGATCGGTGTTTGAGTTTCCGACTGCCTCGTGTTGTACAAATACGTTCCTGGAGTTGGTAAGGTACCTGCAATACCATAAAGGTCAGGCTCCAACTTTTCACTTCGTCGCTCTCTTCTCCCACTTCAGATTAGCATTACATCGTTCACTTGAAATCCGAGCAAATAGCAGAATCCGTTTCTTTTTCGCTATTCTGTATTCCTAACATATATTTTTTGTCCGTGTAAGATTATGAGTGATATCAAAACATTCCTTTTGGTTTGAGCTGTGATAGGCCACACGCTATTCCTTTTTCTTTTCTTTTTTTTTTTTAAATTTTTATAGTATGTTTCTTATTCGTAGAAATTGCCAGAACTATCTTTGCTCAGGCAG
Organism: Pterocarya stenoptera; assembly: GCA_003123785.1. Classification (NCBI taxonomy): domain Eukaryota; kingdom Viridiplantae; phylum Streptophyta; class Magnoliopsida; order Fagales; family Juglandaceae; genus Pterocarya; species Pterocarya stenoptera. Next base: position 472,058 of record QEOT01004333.1, read on the forward strand.
AAATTCAACCAGTCCGATATGTTCTAGAAACCGATCCCATCATTTTAGGCCACATTCAAGAATCTTCTCTAATTATGCGATTCCCAGTAACCTAACCTTGAAGCATATGCACCTTTTGAATCAGACCCAAGTTGGCCCACGTGCCAGAGTAGCTTCAAATGGAATTCTATGCCTACATGCGCGCGTTTCCTTGAATTTAGGGTACTCCACTAAAATCCCATCGAGATCTTTTAGAAGGAGAGAGTGCAAGAGAGCAAAATCTAATGCTGAAGTCCCTCTCAATGAGGCACAATTTCAGCGTGCGGTTTCCAAACTTCCCCCGAGGTTCACTGCCGAAGAGCTTTGCAATGTCATAACCTTCCAACAAGATCCTAAAGTGTGCCTGGAGTTGTACAATTGGGCGTCACAACAGCGTAGGTTTAGACATGATGTTTGCACTTATCACATTACAATAAAGAAGCTTGGTGCGGCAAGAATGTACCAAGAAATGGATGATGTTGTAAACCAAGTGCTTGCTCTTCCATATGTTGGTTCAGAGGCTCTTTACAATACCATCATCTATTTTTTCACAGAGGCACGGAAGCTGACTCGAGCAGTCAATATATTTAATCACATGAGGAATAGTAGAAATTTGGATTGTAGGCCTTCGGTTAGAACCTATAATCTTCTTTTTGCGGCGTTCTTGAGTCGGGGAAATAATTCTTATATAAACCACATGTATATGGAGACTATTAGATGCTTGTTTAGGCAGATGGTAAATGATGGGACTGAACCTGACATTTTTTCCATGAATTCCATGATAAAGGGTTATGTGCTTTCTCTTCATGTTAATGATGCTCTAAGGATATTTCATCAGATGGGTCCTGTGTACAAGTGTTTGCCCAACTCATTTTCCTATGATTATTTGATCCATGGGTTATGTGTTCAAGGCCGAACGAATAATGCAAAACAGTTGTGTGATGAAATGAAGGGAAAAGGGTTTCTTCCAAGTAATAAATCATACAATTCGCTTGTTAATGCTTTGGCTCTTGGCGGAGAGGTTGACGAGGCAGTGAGGTACCTACGGGAGATGAGTGAAAGGCAGAGGTCAGTTGATTTCATTACTTACCGGACTGTCTTGGATGAGATCTGCAGACGAGGAAGGGTTGGAGAGGCCATGAGGTTGTTGAAGGAGTTTCAAGAAAAGGACCTTGTGGATGGGGATACTTGCAAGAATCTTCAACATGTGCTTGAAGATGACTTTGGAAATTCAATTGGCAAAAATCAATTCAGGTACTGAGCACTGGTTATCTTTAATGGTTATAAATTATCTATGACTTTCTAGCATGCTGGAGAGGTCTTCGTGGAAACACACAAGTTGCAGCAATATGGAAAATGATCCCTATATGTATGTGTTGGTGTATTTGGCGGTAGTGAAATGATAGAAGCTTCGAAAACCAAGAGAGAACAATGAAGGAGCTTAAACTTTTTTTCTTTAAACCATTGTTTTCTTGGGTGGGGGCTATTGTTTGTAATGGACTCAATGTTCATGACTTTCTTCTTTTTGTTGTACATTATAGATAGGTATTTCACATGTATACTTCCTGTGTACTTGGACTTTGCCTATTACTATGAATAAAACTTCTTGATTACTTATAAAAAAAATCTATATCTACTTTGGATTGAGAGTTGGCTGGAACTTCTTTGTAGTTGTCATAGAACGAGTGTGCTCTATATGCTGTTTTTGAGAGGTTGTGTGGGTAAGCTGTTGGAACAGAACTTTGTCAAATCTCCTTTTGCATAAGTTCTTATTAGGTCGTAAGAAATAGTTGCACAAGTTGAAACTTAACGAAGCAGCATTATTTCATTTTTTACTACCTAGATTCTTAACAAAACATGTTTGAGTTTGTGGAAGAGTTTTTTATTGTGGTTTTAGTTTGCTGTTTCATCATATATACATAACCAAATATGTCTGCCAGCAACTTAAGGACTTGGTCAAAGAAGAAAATTGAAAATCTAAAAAAAAAAAAACCCTTAAAGGAGTTGGTACAAATTTTTAAAGTTGATCATATTAATTTTTTGTTCCTTCTCATTTTCATTTGTTTCAAGGTTGAATATGAATCATGTTGCTTCTGCCAACTCTTATGTAGATGGATGCCACAACCCCAAAATATTCCAAGGTGAGGTATGATTGAAATCGTCAAGGGAGTCTCATCCTATTTGAAGAGGATTAGTCAACCCTGAGAAGATCCCCTTGGTCCCCCCATCTCTGCTTTTGAGGTTGACAACATGGTTGAGAGGTCAACCAAGCTTGACTGGTACAAGGGTCCCAACCTTCTTGTGGCTCTTGATATGATTCACATGATCCAAGAGCCTATGAGCCTTAGACAAGCCCTCTCTATCTCCACTTTAGAATGTCTACAAGATGGAGGCATTGGAACTGCCCCTGTTCGATGTGTGGAGACTGGTATCCTCTAGCCTAGAATGAATGTGACATTGGCCCCAATTGCTGACAACTGAAGTTAGGTAAGTGGAGATGCACCATGAGGCTCTCCAGGACGCCCTTCCTGGTGACAATATTAGCTTCAATGTGAACTAGAAATTTACCTCCCTGGGCATCATCATGAAAAACCTTGGTCAGATAGGTGATGGTTATGCTCCAGCGCTCAACAGTCACACCTCTCACATTGCTGTGATGTTTGCTGAGCGCCCAATTAAGATTTACAGCCTTTCTCTGGGTACCCACCACTTGGTTGTTTTGCTGCAAGGGAAATGTGTCAGAACTTGGCTTTTGTTGTCGTCAAGAGTGTTGAGAAGAAAGGATCCTTCAGGTGCAGGGTTCCCAAGTCCGCAGCAAAGTTGGAAATTGAAATGTGCTTCTCAGATTTATCATACTTGGACTTGTTTTGTCTATATCTTTGATTTTACTCCTTTGCAATTTTGGTTTCGTCATTTTGGTAGTTTTGGGGCAGCTTTAAGTTTTTATCACAGTTCTCTAGCATTGATTTTGAGGATGAAGGGGTTATTGAAACTTGAGCAGTTAGATGTCTTCTGGGTGCTAAACCTCCATCTCGCATTTCAAAGTGCTCTTGCTTTCTATTGTATTTGCTGGTTTTCTTGGCTCTTAGTTTAGTTGTTGCATATTTCACTTCCATAATTCATTGGTGATTGGTGGGTGTTTTCTCTCTTTCCTTGTTTTCTCTACAGGAATGGCAATATTTGTTCTGATTATAACTTTCTTTTTAACTAAATCACATATGAAACTATTTAAAATGTGTTGCATTAACAAGTGTGATTGAAGGCAACAAAATCCAAAACAAGAATAACATTGGTCAATAGCAATTGTTTTGACATCAGGCACGGGGGGATGGGGACTTGCCTCACAAACATCATCTTCAGCTGTTTTTGTTTCGTGAAGGATTTCATTTGGATTGTTGACAAGCAAAAAATGGACGTAATGCTTAGTATTCTTCTATTATCCTCGTGGGGTTTACACCTCTCTTTTTTTCATTATCTTCATGGACGGAAACTGAAATGGTTCTGCTCCACTTCATCCTCCCACCCTTCCCGTCTCCAATGAGCCTAATATGCCGCGAAGTTAGTTTGGACTGCTGGAAACCATTAATGTTCTGTTTAGATAGTGAGATGAGATGAAATAATTTTAAATGAATAAAATATTATTAAAATATTATTTTTTAATATTATTATTGTTTAAAAATTTAAAAAAATTAAATTATTTTTTATATTTTATGTAAAAATTTAAAAAAATTATAACGATGGAATGAAACCGTTTTTATATCCCGACAGGAACTACAGCCTAAGTGTTTGCTCTCTCAATAAAAATTAAAGTATCACGCTTTTCTGAAACAGCTAGAACAAACTTTGTAAGCGATAACCAAATTAAATTCCATATGCAGATAACTAAATCTTGGAAATATGGTAATTTCGATTGACAAAAACCATTTGATGCCGTAATTATAAATGTACATAGCAAAAATTTACCAAGAACAAGTTAAAATGAGATTCAAAGTTCATCAATACAAACTAATTCTCTTTGCCCTCAATACTAATTCTAAGTTGGTATCTTCCAGATTAGACAAATTCTGATCAAAAGTACAAAAATGGGTGTAATGTTTTTCTTTAAAAAAACTGCTAGAACCCACAAAATGATCACTGAGCTGGGGCCCATAAACGTCCACTGCTGTAAAGAGCAAATGGCCCTTCTTGTCCATGTAGGAATACCCCACACTGCACCACAACAAAGTAATTAAAAGTCAAACCATTCCAAGTGATAATCGGAAAAGAAATCGCTGGAGTGACAGCTAGATTTTGTTTGTCAAGAGTAATTCCATACTCAAAATTTTACTGGGGATTCCAAGCCCCCCTTTTTGCATGGTACAACAAAGAAAAGTTAATAAAGTTCCTACCTTAAACATCACTACAATTCTTTATCACTGCCAAACTGTGCTTTCGTTGCTGCCTTTTCAGCTTCTTCTAAAACAAAATTTTTCAGTGATTCGACGTTCCTCGGCCCTGATAATTATTACAGTACACAAATGAAAGTCAGATATCACTGTTGCAGGAATCCACCTTCAATGAAAAGCTCAAATCATCAGCCTAGAATTTACTATGTAGCGCTAAATGACTTCACTTGGCTTAAGTTAACTCAAACAAGTACTGTAAATAACAGAAGAAGATGATGTCTGCAGGGCTTCAACATAAGAATTCAACTCGTTTCATTGTGGAACGATGATGCCCCAAAGAAGGGGGAAAAGAAATGAACGACAATATGATTACAATAAATTGGCAAATAGAAGCTTGGAAGCCTGAACTTCTACATCCCATTACAGTAGTCTAATACAATAAATTGCTACAATATGTTGCTATAACATTCAGAAGCTGTTTTAGAAAATCATTTCCAGTTTAATGATAACAAATTTTGAAAAATGAGCCAGAAGATGGCCAAGGCCTCACAGAAATTTCGCTTCCATAAGGATGGGGTGATATGTGAAATCAAGCATTCAACTCCCATGAGTGCGTCATCATTTGCCAAAGCTAGAAATGAAAATTGCCATATAAAAAATCTGGAAACCTACTTCTGGAACCGAAAGTAGTTGGCTAGAATCCAAGAGACAGATCATTAGAATGGTAAAACAAAAGCTCTGCGCTGGATGACATGCAGGAAATATTCATCACATTTTCAGCATTGCTGCTAATACAACTTTCACTATGACCTATATCATCATCATTACCACCACCTTTTCGTTATTAAATCTAGATAGCAATGTTGCCATATCACACGTATTAGCCCCGTCCTTTATAGTTGTCAAGAGCCACTGCAGCTATCCATCAATACCATCACCATCCGCTTCAAAGTATCATGAATTTTACTTGGAATATTACATCATCATTAGTTGCAGTCATCATATCAAAATCATTATCACAAAACTTTCTGTACAGCATCATATCATTTAGATTAGCACTAAAATCATGCATGGTTTTCATAAAATGAAATCACCAGCAACATTATTCTGACCCTTATGTCTTATGATGCCCCAGCATCATTTGTTTCGGTTATCATGTTAGTTGATAAACTATCATATAACTAACATAGGATCTTAGAACCAAGTATAGTATTACAATCTGATTTGGAATGGAGGTAGAGTCACACCAGCTCATCAAAATTGGGTATAACAGCCCAAAGAAGCCACATCTAGGCCCTAACTCCAAAAGACTAATCAATATTACAAATTGGCCCCTTATAAGGCAATAACTTCTCATTTCCAAGCAATGTGAGATCTCCATTCACCACCTTCCTATACTTAATCCGGGGTATTACAATCTTCCCCCTTACATCCTCATTAGGCCATTCCATCATATGTGGCATGGCTAAAATCCCACACTTTTGGTTATGATTGGTTTCAATACCATTTGTAACGACTCAATGAAGGCCCAAGTCACATCTAGGCCCATACTCCAAAATGACTTGTCAATGTTACAATTGGAGCCCTTGAAATTATTATAAAAGGCAAGAACTTCTGCTTCCAAAGCAATGTGGGATCCCATTCACCATCTTACTATACTAAATCAGGGTATTACATTGGGGCTATGAATTGCCACTTCAACATATTGACAGGGGTAATCATTATCAATGCTTGGACGGCTGCTCAAGATCAGCCTTGGTGAATTTTGAATTATTTTTTTTATAAGTAATCAAGAAGTTTTATTTATAAAAATAGGCAAAACCCACGTACACAGGGAGTATATATGAGAAGCACCTAACTAGAGTTAACAACCGAGAGAAGAAAATCACAGACATTTAGCCCATTACAAATAATAGCCCCCACCCATGAGAACAATGATTTAAAAAAGAAAACTTTCAGCTCCTCCATTGTTCTCTCACAATCTTCGAAACTTCTATGGTTTTTTCCCGCCAGATACACCAACACATACATATAGGAACCATTTTCCAGATTGCTGCCACTTGTGAGTTACCACTGAGGCCTCTCCAGTTTGCTAGGAAATCCACCAGTCTAAGAGACATGACCCATGCAAGTCCAATTTCCGCAAAAATAATCATCCCACATGGTCTTGGCCACCTTGTAGTGTAAGATCATCTACTGATTCAGCATTCTTCTTACACACACAACACCAGTCCAACACCATTACCCGGCGTTCCCTTAAATTATTTGTGGTGAGAATCTTCTCCAATGATGTTGTCCATACAAAAAAAAGTTGCCTTCGAAGGATGTTGTCCGTACACTCTTCCATACACATGTCCAATGATGCTGTCCATACACTCTTCCATGGGAACACGATTGTACCAGGGCTCGTTAAAACTTGGTAGAGTGATCTAACAGCGACTCTACCTTTCTTGGAGGGGCTCTAGTTCATCTTATCTATGGTACCCTCGGTCATGTGTACAGAATACAGTGCCGCATAAAACTCTGTGAGGATGGGGAGGCTTGGGAGGATGGTGCTCAAACGAGGTAAGCGGCCTCGATGGGGCGGGCTTGTGGAAATACATTAGGAGTCATTGGGTAATGTTCCGAAGCCATTAACATATAGAGGTGGGCGACAATTATAGATTTAAGTAACCCAGGTCTTTCTCCATGTCTAACTTGCAACATAACCTAGGTTCTCTAGATTTGAGTCGTCCATCCAAACTTCATTTGCAATTAAGGCCGAATCAAAGATTTGTCTACCATTGACAAAGCATTTTGCGGCTTTGAGATTAACCTTTCCATCACTGTACTCAATCTATTCGCCAACACTTTAGAAATAATCTTGTAAACCCCGTTCACAAGGTTGATGGGGTGGGTTATAGCCTCTAACTTCAACAAAGCCCATACAATGTGAAATCCCATTCACCACCTATACTCATTACTCAGTAAGGAGTATCACATAAGCCCACCAAGGTTTTTTCTTTTTCCAGACAACTGGGGTTAGGGAATTTTGAGCCCCTAGATGTTCCACAGTGTCCCATACCTGGGGTGGGTAGAACTACCAAAAAACCCAAGGGCCATCAACCCACCAAGTGAGTTACTTTGCCAACACAATATTTAGTAATTGTATTAGTGCATGAAACCTAGAGTTATTTCTCTGTTCCTTTGAATGCACATGTCTTACCATAAACGTTGATTACAGTGCAAAATAAATTATTTACATATTCTGGCTCCATGTCAGTATTGTTTATTGTTGCCTACTCAAAGCTGCAACTTAAAGTTAATGCTAAGCTTCAAAATTCTCCCCTTAAAGAGTCAAGCATAGAGCTGAGTGATGAGACATGTTTACTTTTCATCTCTCTTTAACAAAGTAAAAAACCATTTCAAGTTAAAGAAAAGAATTAATGTGGTAACATCTGTTGCAGGCAATGAATAAAGAAACACTTCAGGGGAGTGAGAATCAGTAAAAAATTCACCCTGAATGCAAAACTCAATACATGGGCAGTATCACATGAAATGCACTCGTCTTTGGAAGTCAACCTGGTGCTCAGAAGTTCCTGTATCTTGTCTATAACAACTAATAGATGTATTTATAGCTACATCATTTACATCGAAAGGAACTATACAAAAACTTTACACCTGATGGCACAAGCAATACAAAAGTACAAAGAATACAAGATTCACAGAATTATCGCCTGAAAAATATATAAAAAGAAAATATTCCTGTCATCTCTTTCCACCCAAACAATCTCCAATTAAGTATACAGTTCCAAGAGAAATAAACTGCCCAGTTTGGCAATTCGTTTTCCAGAGCAACATGGGGATTTGATGCAAGTTCGCTCAATTTGCACACTAAAATAGCAAATATCCTTTAAGTTCAGGACGACCAAACTGGGGATGACTAGAAACAAAGCACATAATTAAGATTTTGAATAACAGAGGTAAAAGGCATATATATGTTGGCATTCCGCATCATGCGCACGCATCCTTTTGCCACAGGTATATGATTATGGGATGTTTGTGCTGCATTTCCCTCAGAATTTTCATGATCTTATGATCAACCACCTGTTATTCAGGTCCTTTACCTTGATCAGTGTCTCCAAGTATGCCATAGCCCCAACTTCACAACTAACTAGATGGCAATTTGAACTACTAGACGGCTCAAAAATATCAGCAGTGTAGAAGACGGTTCCTATGTCTCATATGGTGTGTGGAAAGAAATAAAGGATCGTAAACAGAGAATAGAGGAGCCCAATACTTCCTTCTTCAACACTCTCTAGGACAACCTCCATGATGTTCTTGTATCTTTTTCTATTTCTAGCTTGATGACTTTATTGTGCACTCCTAGTTGTACTCGGAGTGCCCCTTTAGCATTTTTAAAATGATTATTTAGTATATCAAAAACCCATTGGACAATATGTAAAACCAAGGGGTGGAAAATGTGTTGGTTCTTTGAGAGGCCCAAGAATTATGGCTGATATATGAAGATTTTGAAATGTAATTTCAAGCAAATCGATTTGAAGCTTAAATATAAATCAGGAACAACCAAAAAGTTTCTGATTGAATGTTTAAATTGCATTGCTTCTTGAGTACGAATCTCAAAGGCACTTGAATAGCATAATCAACGAATATCAACAAGCATTACAATAGAGATCAACAGAACGAAAATACCCTTTTCTTCACGGAGAAAGAGATAAAATGTGAAAGTTACCTTGATATTTGATAACTTCTTCTCCTTCATAAAAGACCTTAAATGTAGGATACGAATGAATATCGGCTTTGTCACAAACTGGTTTACTCACACCGCAATCAACCTCTCCAATCTCTATTTCGTCCTCTCCTTCCATCACCTTCCCAAGGTCCTCCCACAATGTCCCCAAGTTCTTACTGAAATCCAGTTCTTAATTATTACTTACAAAACATTACAAAAATAATAAAATAAAATAAAATAATGGAAATTCAATATATGAAGTCTATCTTATTCAAACAATGAAATATATTCTTGGGGGCATATTTTCGTAGTTACCAATGTTTACACCACGGAACACAGAATTTCACAAACCACGCCGTGTCTTTCTCCTTCACCTAAACGAAACAAAAAATGATTATTGGTCTTACGATAGTGATTTTCAAATCACCAAGAAAACAAAATATAAATCTTTCGTATATTCTTCAATTGATAGGTAAAATAAAACGAAATGGCATACTAAACTCTAGATCTTGGATCGGACAACTGCAAAAAGCGTTCAATCGTGAGGAACCGATCGAGAATCTCAGTGATGATTTGATCAGTAAAATTAATAGTAAATGAGAATATTGAAAGGGGTAAAAAGATAGGTTCTTTTCCCGGTGGGGTGCTCTTACCTTGTCGGAGAAAGTGTCAACGGTTAGGGTTATGACTTCAGCTCTGGTATGAATTGTTAGACGGAGGAGCAGGAGAAATGAGAGGAGAACGAGAGAACGAAAGTTGGGTTTCATCGCTGATGATTCTGATCAGACTCAGATGAGTGTTTTCTTTCCAATTCCGGGAAACAAACTATATCAGCAACGCCCCCGCCGGACTGGTTTGTTCTATTTGTACGTTTTTGTATTCTCTCTCTCTCTTTTTAAACCTGCATAATATACTTTTCAAAATGAAAAATGGTAGGAGCCGATTTGCTCCCTTTGCCCGATTGGATTTTTTATTTTTTATTTTTAGTTTTTTTTTGTTAGTTTAAGAAAATATTATTTAAAATGATATTATGAATTTTTTTTATTTTTTTAAAAATATTTTAAAGTGTTAAAAAATGATGTGAAAAAAATAAATTTTAAAGATTGTTTAGTTTTTTTTTTCACATTATTTTTTAACAATTTAAAATATTTTAAAAAAATAAAAAAATTTACAATATTATTAAATAATATTTTCTTGATCACTAAATTAAAAAAAAAATTAAAATACCCAATTAGACAAAAAGGACGAGAACCCCAATGGACTACATAGCATTGGCCTTTCAAAATTAAATTTACATCTCAAATTACAACTTTTTTTTAAAAAAAAATAATTTTATATAAAATTGATAATTTTAAAATTAAAATAAAAAATAATGTTTGATACACTGATGTGCAATTCTTGCATACTTTCTTTTAGAAAAGTAAGATCCACAGCTAAGATCTTGATTTTTTATGGAGTATTAATATATACAGTTACAGAGTGTTTAAATGTTACGCAATTTTTTTTAAAAAAATAATAAATATAAAATCTATATAATTTTTTTTTAATAATAGATTCCATTCTTTTTTAAAATTAGTAGACAGTATTAAATTTATATTTTTTTTTAAAGAACATTTGTATATAGTAAAGACTGAACAAATCATTTCTCAGAAATAAAATACACTTAGATACCATGGTACATGAACAGAGTTTTTCACGAAATATACACCGATCCTACACTTTTTAATGAAGTACAAAAAGAATTGCACGTTTCATGCATCTTCATTGAAAAACCCTCTTTCCTTCCAAAAACTATATATATAAAGTAGGATTTATAAAATATATATATTTAATAAAAAAATTTAATTAACTCAATGAGAATGAGAATATAAACAAGATCAAATAGATATTATATCATTCTTAGTTTTTAAAAATATCATATATAATAATTATTTCACCTATTTTCTTTTTAAGAATATACTTTTATTTTCTTATTATTAGTTTAATATATAATTAATGTGAAAATTATAAATAGTAAAATTTAATTTTTCAATATTCATAAAAGGATTTTGTATAATCTTTTGAAGAAGCAAGGGCTTACTTTTTTTCAAATGTGTAAGTTGTTTATAGAACTTTATTGATAATAATAATTATAATTATGTCTAAGAGTTTAAAGTATTTGTAAAACTGGATTTGATAAAATTCTCTCTAAATAAAAAATTTCCTAATAGAGATTAAATCAATTATTAATTGAAAATATAGCATAAAATCTTAATCAAATTATAGGAATTATTTTTTAATAAAAATATAATATAAAAATAAAAATAAATTTATTTAATTTTACTTTAAAATAAATACCTTACTAAAAATTTTAGCTTTAAACGGCAGAACGTATTGAGCCGCTAATCGCCAAATTCAGCAAATAAATTGATTACATAGTGCGCAATCATTTCTTAGCCTTTGCGTGCATGAGACAAATTCTCGTTATCTAATAATTAAAAAAATATATATATATATCTTAAAAATATCAATTTATTTAGGTTATGTTTGGATAGTAAAGTGATATTAAATATTCTATAAATAATAGTAAAAAATTAATAATAAAATATTAAATAATAATAAAAGAATATATAAAAACTAATAATAAAATAATTAATTCTCAACTACACAAACTAACACTTAGTTGTTTGGATGCATGACTAATCACTACAAATTATGTTATCCATAATCCCAACTTTAAGAACAAAAAGCTTAAATAAGAAATCTACTTCTAACATATTTTTAAGAAATAGAATATAAAAGAATAGATTTATCTCATAAACTTAAATTAATAGAAAGAAATAGATTTAATTATTTGTATGATATATCCTATCAAAACATATAAAAGGCTAAGACAACACTACAAATATAGAAATATATAATAATAATAATAATAATAATAATAATAAAGCTTTCAATTCGAAAGTAGGCATGCAAATACCATACTGTAAAAAAAAAAAAAAAATTTTCAGGTGGATCTCTTTTCTCTTAAAACAACTTGCATACTCTTATTTTCTCAAAAAACAAAAACTTGCATACTCTTATGCCTATGCACATTATTTCCCGACATATTAATGCAAAGTAAGTGAACAATTAGATAAGACACAAAATTTTTATATAATCTTATTTTATCTCATCCCATCTTATTTTCAAACATAATTTAAATACAAAATTTTCAAATTAATCATTACAATATTTTTAAATTTTCAAATAAAAAATAAAAAATAATTTTAACTTTTTCTAATTCTCAAATAAAAATAATCTTATAAAACTATATTATTATAATATTTTAACTTTATAATATTTTTTATTTAATTTTCTCTCTTTTTTCAAAATCTAAAAAATACTCAACTCAAACTATCTTAATACTATTAACAAATTATCTTACTACTATTCACAAAATTCTCATATCATTTCATTTCCCAAACAGACTCTTAAAATGATCATGGCAACATAATGTATTGAGACTTTCTGGATAATAATATATGAAATTGACAAGAGATATTAGAGTTATAAAAAAAAAAAATTAATTTTACATACAATAGTAAAATACATAAACACTTTAAAAAATAGTAAAATCTACTATTAAAAATTAATTTTTTTCATGTACATCTCATATTTTATTCACTTTTTTCAAAGTGATTAAATAGCAATTACACAATTCACAGTTGTAAATATCTTTTCTCATAAATTAAAAAAAAAAAAAAAAAACAATGAAATTCACTTGTTCAGCTGGAGGATGATCTAGCTACATCAACAATGCAAATGCAATGAAATTAATTCACTTGTTTAGAAATTAGAGGATCTGGCTACATCAACAATGTTCAGCATTACATTTTACCAGATAAAAGTTTATAATTTTACTTTTTTTTTCCTTTTTTTTTTTTTTTTTTACAATTCTCTCATAGAATTCACACTGCTGAAGAAGATAAAATTCAGGTCAAATTAATAACAAAAATGTTCCTACGGATCATAAAGATGGACGTAAATTAACCAAATTAGAAAAGAAAAAACACATCAAGTCTGATCTTATTCACAACTATTGAAGTGGATGATGAACAAACTAGGACAAATAGCTAAAATAACAGCTTAAATTAGCTTTCTTTCTAATCAAAACCCATAATCATTTCAGTCCCGAAGCCCAAAGCTCTTAATGACCTTCGGCACTTCCTCAAACATCCTCTCCTTCTCCTTCTCCGTCTCCTTCTCTCGTGTTTCCTTGCGCTTCATCTTCTCGTTCGGTGGCGCCGCCTTCGGGGAAGGCAAGATAACAGCCTCTTCCTGAGCATAAACAAAGCGCCGCAACTTTTCCTCGCTGACACCGAACGCAGCCGCCAGCTCAGGGCCTAGCATGGTCCGGAGAATTGAGCTTGCACCCACCAAGAACTGCGGCCGGTTCCTGCGCGCCGATGTCGTGAATCCAAAGAACTCGAGTGGACCAGTTCTGGATGCAATCTGGCAGAACGGGAAATACTTCGGCACCCAAAACACGTCTCCTTCGCTTATCTTAGCATTCATTGCCGAGGTTCCGTTTGGATACACAATTTGTATCGTCCCAGATCCCCTCAACACAATCCCATACTCCGTTGCCGTCGGATTCACATGCGGCGCCATCATCGATCCCTGCCAAGAAAACGCACATCAAGATGTTTTCTTGAATCGTTCATGAATATATATGAAACTCAAATAATAGACTACCGCAGTAAGATTGACAAGAAAAACGCCGATGCCGGAGTGTTTGAGAGGGGTATAATCAGATTCATCAAGGGCAACGCTCCATCCGTAGTTGTTTCTGAAGTCGGGGCGTCTTTTGTAGAGGTTGTAAGAGTCCGGGGTTCTTCGGGTTCTCTTATCGCCCCTCTTGTTGGGTTCCTTTCCCAACACAGAATTCAAGAGCTTCCTCCACGACCAAGTTTGCTGCTGCTGCTGCTCTTCTTCTTCTTCATCATTACGAGGTTCATGGAAATCCACCAGTTTCTTGAGGTGCTGCAGTCTGTCTCCCTCTTTCATTTGCAAGAACTTGGTCCACATGCTTGGCGAATGAGACTCCGGCACGTACACGATGGGACCCTCTCTCTGCCTGCTCAAGATATCTCGTACTTCTGAGAATGAAACCTGTAATGGACGTTATGTTAAGAGGAAGGTTTTAATATGCCGCTAGGGAATGTTTTTCGTGTAATATTTGTTGAATCTGATGGCTAATAAAGAAGTGTAAATTGCTCACGTTAAATGCATTTGAAAGCGTTTCACGTTCAAATCCAGCTAGTACAGATGTTGGATATTTTCCTCCACCAATGAAGAAAGACTGCAAAAGTGAAAACAATGTAATATCAGATCCCGATCAATCAACCACTTGCTGTCTTGTCGCCAAGCATGCATTTCCCGACATTTGCCCTACTTTTGATCATGTCATACGTTTATAAGATAGATCTTATCCGACCAAGTTCCCACGTCCAATGGATCCAGTTTCAAACACAGAGCCAAACCTAGCTGGCTCATGTTAGAATTGCCTGACTAATTTCCTTCACCCAGTAGTTGAACTATCCATATATACTTTGAGGTTCTCAAGGAGTATGGAAACAGCAAAACCTAAAACCTCGGATTTTCGTTCTTCTTTTGCAAAGTAAACTCTATTTATTATACCTGGAAAGTACCGATGCCCAAGCTCTCAGAAGGGTCCATGCTGCAAATAATGTGAAGCCTCTGGCCCCCTGCTGTGTTCACCAAATAGAATGCTGAGCCGGCCGGAATCCGGTACAAATCACCCGTCTTCAATCGCCTCTCCCCCAGTTCATCTTCGTATATCAATCCAATTTTTGCTTCCCCTGCAACCAATTACGCAAACAAACCCATCATCACATGATTATATATTGCATACACCATCAAGATATAATGTTTGTTCATCATTTTGGAAGTGTGTAAAACACTAATCAAGTGAAAATTATAAGCACAAAAAACAGAGAGAATGGTAGCAAAACACATGCAACTCTCTTTATCAACAGTCTGTCAAATATATACAGTTAGATTAGATGGTTCCGGGTTAGGAAAAAGAGAGAAATTTTTTATGATCAGCACCTCTCCGGATGAAGATGATCAAACTGGAGTCGAGATACTGAGGGATGAATAGGGTTTGTGGCTCCATGGTGATGAATCCAAGATGCAAAGGCCTATCCCAAATCTTTCCCCCAAGGCTCTTTATCACCCTCATCTCCCCTGCCTCGGTCCTCATCACAGACTTTGAATCTTGCAACAAGAACCAGTCATCTGTCTCCTCCTCGCTCTCTTCTCTTTCTCTCCTCCTCTGTTCCCTCTCTTTCCTCCTTTCCCTCTCTTCCCACTCTTCGCTCTCTTCCTTCTCCCGACCAAAGTCTTCTTCTTCAGCAAAACTTACAGCCATTGACTTTGCCATTCCATAGCACAGTACAAGGACTAGCACCAAAAGGGCTGCTCTGTTTCCCATTTTTGCCTTCATCTTTCACACAATAGCAGAGTACTTTCTCTATGGAGTTTCTGTTGCTAGGCCAGGTGGGGTTTAAGAAGAGAGGCGGGAGAGAATTGAGGAGAACGCGTGTCGTGCATGCAGAGTTTGTGTGTTTGCTGGCGTGTTTTGGTTCAGACACAGTTTTGAGATCCGGCAAGAAAGTATCATCCGACCAGACAAAAGTCTTCCGCTTCAACATCCTAAAATTAAACCATACATTTTTTCTTATAAATAAATAGAAAATGAGTCCAAAATATACTCCTTTCTTGAGGAGAACGTGTGTCGTGCATGCAGAGTTGTGTTTGCTGGCGGGCTTTGGTTTAGACACAGTTGGGATCCGGCGAGAAGTATCCGATCGTCCTTTCTAAGTTCTTTGTAAGGGCAATGCTAGTCTTCTTTCGTTGGAACTTGGAAGTATGTAGCCTTTTTGGGGGTTTCAGAGTCCCCTACAAAATATCCATAAAAACCTTTTTTTTTTTTTTTTTTTAAATTATTAAGTAGACTTCTAGGTGCTTTTATAGGATAAACTTTAATAAAAATTATTTTTTCCCCTCAATTTTAATTTTCTTTTTATAATTTTGTCCTCTAACGTTCACATCCTAAATTCTAATATAACACTTCCCAGTCTTGATCCTGTGTGATTCAGGCCGTACAGAATTATTTCATTTTATTTTATTTTATTATTATAATGTTTTTAAATTTTTATATAAAATATAATAAAAATTTAATTTTTTTAAATTCAAAAATAATAATAATATTAAAAAATAATATTCTAATAATATTTTATTCAACTATCAATTTTTATCTAAAATTATCTCATTTCATCTCATCTTACTATCCAAATGGACCTAAAAGATTAAAAAAAATATTTATAAAAAAACATTTTCTATTCTGTAATAGGGTTAATTATAACATTAATAACTTGTTTTCAGTCATTTTAAAAATTCTCTACTAACTACTTTTATAATTTTCGTTTAATTTTTTAATAGATGCATCGCGATGTGTCAGTCAATCAAAACTTGGCACGTGAAATTAAATGCCAAGTCAGAAATTCTATGAAGAAACATAATTAAAATACACTATACAATTTATATATAAATGATTTTAGAATCCAAAATAGTTTCCGAATACCTAAAATATGTATAGAATCGCAGCAACAAGTAATAAAAATTAAAAAAAAAATAGTAACAGAACAATGTAACTATTAGAAGATACAGGCCAAGCTACAAGTCGTACTACAGAGGCTTCATTAGTTTCTAATATTATAGCTACAAGTCGTTGTAGATAGTGATTGCTGTTTGGTTATGATATTCTTTGATTTATTTCATTCTTTTATATTCTCCAGTTGGCAATAGGACAGAGGGAATTATGTTAGTTGGTTAGCCTCCTTTTCTGTATATATCAATTTTTGGTTTCTTGTAGAATTATTCATTTCAAGAGGAATACAAAGATTTCCTTCTCCATCAGCTCTGCTCTCTTTATTCCTACAACACTGTTTTTCCATTTTTCTTGTTTTCTTACATGGTAACACAGCCTTTGAGAGCCATCTTTTATGGAGAACCCAAACATGGATACCCCACCCAATTCCCCCAATTCCCATACAAACATTCACACAAATACCTTGTCTCGTTACTTGAATCTCAATGACCCAGCAAATCCTTTTCGCTTAGATCATGGCGATAGCCTTGCCATTACTCTTGTTTCTGATCTTCTCACTACAGACAACTACGCAACTTGGTCTCGTGCTATGCGTCGTGCCCTTTGTGAGAAAAATAAGCTGGGTTTCATCATTGGTTCGCTTTTGAAGTCGACAGATCCATTGGATCCCATACTTGAACTATGGGAGCGTTGTAATGACATGATTGTCTCATGGATTCAAAACTCCATTAGTCCTTCTATTAAATCGAGCGTCGTTTTTGTGGATGATGCCAGGGAGATATGGATGGACCTTCAAGACTGCTCCTCTCAATAGAATGGCCCAACGATTTTTCAACTCAAGAAGGCATTGGCTGGTCTTCCACAGGAACATGATTCAGTGAATGTTTATTATGGTAAGTTGAAGACCCTCTGGCATGAACTTTCTATATACGATCCTTACCTATTTGCAATTGTGGCACTATGAAAATCTTATTGGACCAATACTAGCGAGACTGTGTACTCCAGTTTCTGATGGGTCTACTTGATTCTTACTCCCATGTTCGTGATCAAATTATGTTGCTGGATCCTTTACCCCCTGTTACAAAGGTTTTATCCATTGTCCAACAACAAGAACGGCACCATCAAATGACCTCTATTGTTCCTTCTTCTGAACCCATGGCAGTTGGCATTGGCCATTAAAAAGCCTTACCCTGCTTCAAAATTTTCTCCTAAGCCTAACTCTCCCTTAAAAAAAGACCACCCATATTGCAATCATTGCAAGATCTCAGGTCACTTTTTAGAGAATTGTTATAAACTCGGCAATGCAAAAGCCCCTATTTGCTCCCATTGTCACTTGACTAGCCATACAACAAAGAGGTGCTATAAGTTGCATGGTTACCCGCCAGGCCACAAGTTTCACTCCAAGCTACAAAATTCTTGAGTTCTTACTAATCAGGCCAGTCTCTCTATTGCTCCTGAACCAGAGGGTGTTAGTAATGAAATGGTTGGTTTGGCCAAGTTTCAGTACCAGCAACTTATGACTTCGCTTCAACCTAAGGATCCTTCCATTGCAGCTACTGTTCTTCACTTGAGTGTCCATCCTCAAGATTCTGTCCTTCTAGCTTCTTGTTCTAAGATGTCTGGTATATCTATTTGCTTATCCACAAACACACAGAAACACACACACACACACAAAGCTCACTTGATTACTCATTTTCAAATTGGATACTAGACACGGGTGCCACAGACCATATAGTCTATAGCACTTCACTTTTTACTTCAATCACTTCTCCTATTTCTTATTCAATCAAACTTCCAAATGGAAACTCAGCTTCTATCACTCATATTCGTACCATTCATTTAACCAGTACTATTATTTTGAGAGATGTTTTTTGCGTTCCTTCTTTCTCCTTTAATTTGATTTCAGCAAAGAAATTGGCTACATATCTCACTTGTTGCTTGCTTTTCTTCTCCAATTGTTGTTTTATTCAGGACCTACATTCTTGGACAATAATTGGGAAGGGTGAGCTAAGGAGTGGTCTGTACCAGCTTATATGTACAGAAGTCTCTCCTTCAGCCCTAGCCAATTCTCTCTCAACTTACTCTCACAAAGACATTACAGATTTTACGATTTCTGCTTCTGTTACAAATAATGTTGTTGTTTCTGACCTTTGGCATTGTCGCCTTGATCATTTATCTTTTTCTAGGCTGAAATTGATTTCTGATCTTATTGTAAAGAACCATATTTCATCAGTTAATGACAAGCCTTGCAGCATTTGTCCACTGGCAAAATTCCATCACCTTCCTTTCCCTGATAGCTATCATGTTTCTTCTAGAATTTTTGAAATCATACACTGTGATCTTTGGGGCCCTTGTTCCACAGTTGCAAATGATGGTTTCAAGTATTTTTTTACTATAGTTGATGATTTTTCATACTCTACTTGGCTATATTTATTTGAAAACAAAGCTGAAACCAGAAAATGCATTGAGTTATTTTATAACCTAGTTGAAACACAATTTGGATTCAAAATTCAAATCTTAAGAAGTAAAAATGGTGCTGAATTTCAAATGAAGGACTTCTTTAATCAAAATGGAATTATTCATCACAAAAGCTGTGTTGAAACCCCTTAACAAAATGGTATTATTGAGAGAAAACACCAGCATTTGCTTAATGTGGCTTGTGCCCTTAGATTTCAATTTGGTTTGCTTTTGGAATACTGGAATGAATGTGTTTTGACAGCAACCTACATTATTAACAGAATTCCAACTCCAATCTTAGACAATAAAACTCTATATGAGCTTCTTTTTAACACAAAACCTGCTTATGCTCATATGCGAGTCTTTTGTTCTTTGTGTTTTGCACCAACACTTTTAAATGGTAGGAAGAAA
The DNA here is from genome assembly GCA_003123785.1 of Pterocarya stenoptera. Taxonomy (NCBI): domain Eukaryota; kingdom Viridiplantae; phylum Streptophyta; class Magnoliopsida; order Fagales; family Juglandaceae; genus Pterocarya; species Pterocarya stenoptera. Next base: position 491,718 of record QEOT01004333.1, read on the forward strand.
CTTGATCCTAGAGGTTGCAGATGTGTCTTTCTTGGTTATCCTTTTGGAACCAATGTCTATAAACTTTTAGATCTTCACAACAACACCATTTTTGTTTCAATAGATGTTGCATTTCACGAGTCCATTTTTGCTTTTCAAATAACTACTCTTCCTCCATCCTTCTCTTCAATGGACTCACCCTCACATGTTCTCTCCCTTTGTCTACCTGATGATTGTAATTTTCAACCCCTTTTTACTGTTCCTTTGATTTCTCCTTCTCATTCCACCCCTGTTCAGTGCTTTCACCTGGCAACACATCATCTTCTTCATTTTCTCATGAGACTTCACCTGATACTGCTGCTAACCAGACCCCCATTGCCCTTCTTCGAAGAGCTACTAGGATTAGAATAGCCCCACAATACTTACAAGATTTCCATTGCCAATAGGCCTTGCTTACAGCTCCTGACCAATCGGTGTCCAAGGCTCCTTTTGCTTCCATTGGTAAGGTTTTCTCCTTTATTGATTGCTTATTTTATTAGAAATTTAATCAACATTTTCAAGTATTTTCTTCTTCAATCTCTATTCAATCCGAGCCTAGCTCTTATCAACAAGCCCTAAAGGATCCAAGTTGGTACAAAGCTATGGAAGTTGAAATTGAAGCATTGGAACAAAATCATACCTAGACAGTAATTGATTTACCTGAAAGGAAACAAGCAATCGACTGTAAGTATGTTTATAAGGTAGAACTCATATTTGATGGTATTGTGGAAAGGTTAAAAGCTCGGTTAGTGGCTAAGGGCAATACACAACAAGAGGGTATTGATTACACCGAAACTTTCTCTCCAGTAAAACTTGTAACTGTGAGATGTTTACTTGTTGTTGGAGCAGTTAAAGGATGGCATTTACATCAATTTGATATAAACAATGTCTTTCTTAATGGAGATTTAGAAGAAGAGATTTATATGAAGAAGCCACCTGGGTATAACAAGGGCAAACCACATCAGGTTTGTAAGTTGCTTAAAAGTCTTTATGCCTTAAACAAGCCTCTAGTCAGTGGTAGTCAAACTTTTCCTCCTCTCTCATTGAATTTGGTTGTATTCAATCCAAAGCTGACTATAGTTTTTTACTAAACAAGAAGGAGAATCTTACATTGCCTTAGTGGTCTATGTGGATAATATCTTAGTTGCTTGCAATTGTCAAAAGTCCATTGATTCTCTTCAAACTTTTCTGAATCACAAGTTCAAAATCAAAGATCTTGGCTGCTTACATTATTTTCTGGGCTTAGAAATTGCTAGATCTTCTAAAGGCATTCATATCTATCAACAGAAGTATGCCTTAAAGATATTGGCAGATCCTGGGATGCTTGGCTGCAAACCACTCAAGCTTCCTATGGATCAAAATTTCAAACTTAGCAAAGATGAAGGCACACTCCTTTCTGATCCAAGTGTATACCGAAGATTGATTGGTAGATTGTTGTATCTCACAATCACTCGACCAGACATTTGCTTTGTTGTTCAACCATTGAGTCAATTCATGGATAAGCTCATTTCCACTCACCTGGTAGCATCATATAAAATTTTGAGGTACATCAAAACAACCCCTAGTCAAGCAATTCATCTCAACTGCAGCTTAAGGTGTATTGTGATTCAGATTGGGCACTTGCCCAGACTCTCGTCGCTCCCCTACAAGTTGCTGTGTTTTCTTAGGCCATTCTTTGGTTTCTTGGAAATCCAAGAAACAAACTGTTATCTCACATTCCTCAGCTGAAGCTGAGTACAAGTCCATGACACCTACCTGTTTAGAATTAACTTTGGCTTCGTTATCTACTCATTGATCTTGGTATTCATCATCCACAAGCTACTATTCTCTTTTGTGACAATCAGGTCGTCCTTCACATTGCTGCTAACCCGATGTTTCATGAGAGAACAAAGCACATTGAACTCGATTGTCACTTGATTCGAGATAAAATCCAAGAAGGCAACATCACCACAACTCATGTTTCTTCTCAAACACAGTTGGCAGACACCTTCACTAAAGCTCTCCCCTCTTACCTTTTCCAGTCGCACTTGTCCAAGATAGGAATAGTCAACCTCTATTCTCCATCTTGTGGGAGGATGTTAGAAGATATAGGCCAAGCTACAAGTCGTACTACAAAGGCTTTATCAGTTTCTCATATTACAACTACAAGTTGTTGTAGATAGTGGTTACTGTTTAGTTATGATATTCTTTGATTTATTTCATTCTACTATATTCTCCAACTAGCAATAGGACGAAGGGGAATTCTGTTAGTTAGTAAGCCTCATTTTCTATATATATAAGCTTTTGGTATCTTGTAGAATTATTCATTTCAAGAGGGATACAAAGATTTCATTTTCTGTCAACTTTGCTCTCTCTGTCCCTACAACACTGTTTTTCCATTTTTCTGGTTTTCTTACGGTAACAATAGAAAATAAAAAATGAAAAAAAAAATTAGGGGAAGTGTGACCATGATTGTGGAAGAGATATCCTTTTACCGCAACTGAAGTAAGAGAAATTTTTTATAGAAGTCTTACACTACACATTTTCATGTAATTAACATATGATTTGTCATTTTTTTAATTCTATCTTAATGCTTAAATATGTGTTTGTTTAAATAGAACGATAAAAATAATAAATCATATGTTGATTAGGTAAAGATGTATGATGTAACGCTTTCTTGTAGCATTTATCCAAAAGTAATGTCTAGGTTGCGGGAAAGAGGTTGCCCCCTCTCTCTCAAGTTAGGAAGGGGTTGGGCTATGGGTCCCCTATGGGAGGTGCCACTTTGTTTGGCCCTTCAAGACAAGGGGACCTTTCTCTATTTTTCATTTATTTTGTTAGCTTTTTCTAAAATTTTCATTTTCAAGATATTTTTTTAATTTATTTCTATATATATATATTTTTTAAAAAAACTTAATTATTAAGCTTTAATGAATCCCTTTTCCCTTTTTTTAAAGATTATTCATGATTTTTGTGAATTTCAAAAATCTTTTTTTTAGGATTATTTCTTTTATAGGTTATGTACTTTGCTATTTTTGTACTTTTTAAGTTTTTTGGGTACTTTTAGGTTACTTGTTTTTCATCATATTTCTCTTGGCTAGGTTTGCAAACAAGGATTGTTTCAACTCATCTCAACTTATTTCATCTAATCATTACAATTTGTTCAAATTTTCACATAAAATACAATAAACAATTCAACTTTTTCAAAATTTAAAACAATAAAAATATTAAAAAATAATATTTTAATTGTTAGGGGGTTTTTCCTCTACCCACAGAATGTCCTAGGCCCAATCATTGGGAGGACTCACTAGAAGATTAAATAATCAAGATGGGTGAGGGACAAAAAAGGAGAGGCATAGAGGTGTAAGCAGAGAATGAGGGAAAATCAATGTCAGGAGAGAAAAATGAATGATTTCACATAAAGTAAGAAAAGATAAAGTGTAAAGTCTCAGGAGAGAAAAAGTATGGAAGTGACTTAAAGCGAGTGGGAGGCAAGCGATAAAAGACAATGGAAACCTATAGATTCGGGATTCTTTTCGAGCGACTATAAAAAAGCTTATTATAGTGGAATTTCTCCTCTCCAAACCCCCGTGGATATAGGCCTAGTGCAGAACCACATAAAATCTGTATATTCATCTATTTATTCTCTGCATTTAAATATTGTTCATCGCCAAAGATGTATGAACCAACATTGTACAGCCACACCGGACCACTGCTGGGGGCTCACACTCAGCCCCGAGCGAGGCCCATCTCTAAAGACCCGAGTCGTCGAGGCGTGGCCTAATGGTATGCGAAATACGACATCAACATTAATAATATTTTATTCAACTTTTAACTTTCATCTCAACTCATCTCATATTAACTCACTATCCAAACCTCTCATATATCTCACTTTTGCTATTTTTAAAATCATGTTTCGATGCCATTAATTTTTTTTGTTTCAAAAATTTTATGTATTTTTTAAAACTTTTTTAATACAATTGTTTATATATATATACACACACACACAGAGAGATTTCACATGTTAGCAATTAATTTATTGAATTTCTTACGTGGCATCAATCAAAGTATTTAATTATTTCTTAATTCTTTTCTATACTATTAAATAAGAAAAATATCATATTCTATCTTTTAATTTTTCTATCCTTCATATTGAATAAAAAGATAAAAGAAGTGAATACACCATATTGAGTTCTATCAGGGGTGGCAAATCATATTTTCAGATCGTGTTCGTGTCGTGTCAAGTCATGAACCTAACTCGTTATAAGTCAACATGAACCCAACCCGTTAAGCTAAATGTATCAAACTTTCAAACTTTAACCTTACCCGTTTAGATAACGGGTCGTATCGTGCACCCGTTTTGACCCGTTTAATCATTAATTAGAAATATGTTAACACGACACGACTTATTTAAACCCGTTTATTTCATATAAATGAGTTAAACTAAAATCCATAACTCATTTAAGCTGATTAACATAATTTCACATAAAACTTAAAATCTATATTTATTAATAACCACAATATCTTAAAAAATATATATCAATATTTTTCAAATTTTAACATATATTAAAACCAATATTACAAACCATACAATAATAAATATGAGCATAGATCTAAAATTACAATTCCAACAATAAAAACATAAGCATACTGAGAAATACTAATATTACAACTTAACAATAATAAAATTTTAATTTTGAAATAAATTCTATACAAATCAAAATGAGCTGATTTCGTGTTAAGCACGTTGACTCGTTATTGACCCGTTTATAAATCGTGTCTTAACATGTTAACTCATTTTGACTCGAACTCATTAACATCAAATCCAAACCTGCTAATTTCGTGTCGTGTTCGTGTCGAGTTTACGGGTCATATCACATATTGACACCTCTACTATCACTTTGTACAAGAAAAAAAAATTCATTTCTAAAATATAATCTAAGAAAGATAAATACATTTCAATCTGTTAAGGGTAGGTTTGGGGCACGTGATGAGACATAAAATTTTCATATAATCTCATTTTTTTCTCATCTCATCTTATTCTCAAACATAAGTCAAATACAAAATTTTCAAACTAATCATTACAACTTTTTCAAAATTTTAAATAAAACATAAAAAACAATTTCAACATTTTCAAATCCCAAATGTAAGAAAATAAATTGAATGGAGATAGGAAATAATCGAGAGGCCAACTTGCCTTCTTCTTCTGCTTCATTTGATTTAAATATTACATTAACATTTTACAGAATACAGCTTTACAAAGTTAAATATGAAAATGTATAGCTTTACAAGACTAACTATGGTAATGTACAAAATGGAGATACAAGGAAAAATAAGGGAGACACATCATGTTGATTATGGATGAGATTGAGGAGGAAATTATGCTGTTGCTTTTAGTTTGGAATTTCCATGTATAGCAACTTAAGATTGAGGAACAGATTTGATTGTTGTTCTTGTTTTGGAAGGCCCATGTATATCAGCTCTAGTTTTGGGATCTTCATGAATATTCTGTTTAACACCCCCCTCAAATTTATGGGATCAAGATCACCATTAATTTTAGATTTGAGAAAAGCAAACTGAGGAGCAGTTTGACCCTTGGTGAAGATATCACCAATATGATCTTGTGTAGAAATGTGCTTCACTTGAATGTCTTTGTTGAGAACTTTTTCTCATATGAAGTGGTAGTCGACTTCAACATGTTTGGTACTAGCATGTACTACCGGATTGGAGGCTAAGGCAATTACTCCAATATTATCACACCAGATAGTTGGAGTTGACGGGAGTAAAACACCAAGTTCCTTCATAAGCATCTATATCCAATATAGTTCAGCTGTAGCAATGGCTACACTGCAATACTCGGCCTCTGTACTACTTTTTGATACAATGGGTTGTTTCTTTGCTGTCCAAGTGATTGGATTTGGTCTAAGAAAGATGCCATAACCGATTGTGCTCAGCAGTCATCCGGATTACCAGCCCAATCTGAATCACAGTAAGCATTTAAATGCATAACACCCAATGAAAAATAAAGGCCGTAGTCAATACTACCTTTGAGATAGCGAAGCACACGTTTCACAGCAATCCAATGTGGCTCACAGGGATTGTGCATAAACTGTCACAATTGGTTCACAGCATACGCAATATCAGGGCATAAGATTGTACAATATTGAAGAACCCCAACCACTTGGCGATGTTCAGTGGGATCAAACAATAATTCACCTTCTTCTGATGAGAGTTTTGGCCCTGATGTTGTTAGAAAGATTAGAGGTTTAGCACCCCCTCCCCATTTTGGTGCTGTCAAGCAGATTTGTTATGTACTGTGTTTACCGCAGGTGTAGGCCATTTTGATCACAACTTGCTTAGACACTTAGGAAAAAACTTAGCTCACCCAGATCTTTAACAAGAAATGAATTCTTGAGGGATGAAATAAAATAATCAATTGTAGTCTTATAGAATATCATCAACGTAAATCAATACATATAACTTCACAGATTCAATGGCATAAATAAAAATAGAATAATCATCAATAGATTCAGTGAAACCATATTCCAATAGAGACTGTGAGAGACGTCTAAACCAAGCACGTGGTGCTTGTTATAGACTGTATAATGATTTCTGTAATCTGCACACATAATCTGGATAAGTTTCATCAACAAACCATTTGGGTTGCTCCATAAAGACTTCCTCATCTAATAATCCATGTAGAAAATCATTTGAAATATCTAATTGACGGATATTCCAATTAAACGACACTATTAAAGCAAGGATCATTCGAACTGTGGTGTGTTTCACAACTGGTGAAAAGGTTTCGCCATAATCAATTCTATACTGCTGATCAAAATCATTTGCAACTAAACGCGCTTTATAGCGCTCAATGCTACCATTTGAGAGTCTTTTTGTCTTAAAAACTTGTTTATTTCGAACAGCATGCTTACGAGATTGGAGAAGACAGAGGGACCAAGTGCCGTTGACCATTAATGCATCAAACTCACGCCCCATCGTAGCACTCCATTCAGGAGAAGAAGTTGCTTGTTTGTAGGTGGAAGGATTAGTTTCAGTGACCACCATGGAGAGTACTTGCAGAGGATAATGAGTCGAATACATAGTAAAATAAAGGAATGTTTCTGGTTTGAAGTTCCCAATCATGGAATGAGTTGTGACGGGGCCTGGGTTTAGGTTTGTGTTGGTGGGTATGGTTGTGGCTGACGGGATTGATGGTATAGGGAGTGCAACTTCAATTGGTTTGTTTTAGGTCTGCGTAGGGGAAAGGTTTTGTCTTTGAAGGTCTTGGTCAATTTGGTGAGAAGGATTGAGAATTTGTTGGTCTATTTGGTCGAGTTTAGATGTGGGAGATGGGGGTAGGTTCAAATAAGGAATAACTGGAAGGGAAGTTAACATACCTGGGGAAAATTCACTCAGTGAGGTAGGAGAAGAGAGCACTCCATGTGTTGCAGAAAATTCGGATTCATTGAAGAGCACATTACTGGACACATACACACGTTCAATTTTGTAATCGCCTCTTTGTTGACTAGCATAGCCGATAAAAATACACACTTTACTGCCGAAAGAGAGTTTGTGATCTTCATAGGATCTGAGTAAATGATAACAAGTTGAGCCAAAAACTTTTAAATGTGAAAATTTTAGATTTTTTTTTGTGAAGTATGTAAAAAGGAGTTAAGTAATGTAACACTTTTGTTGGGAGTCAATTTATGAGATAAATAGATGTGAGGAAAGCATCAACCCAATATGTATTCAGTAGCTAAGATCGAGCTAGAAGTGTTAACCCGGTTTCAACAATATGACGATGTTTTCGTTCAGCGATCATATTTTGTTGAGATGTATGAGGATATGTTAAGCGATGGAATATGCCATTTTCTTGTAAAAGAGATTTAAAAGAGGTGGACGTGAATTCTCCACCATTATTGATTAGTAGTTTTTGAATTTTACAAGAAAATACATTTTTCACGAGAGCTTTGAATTGTTTAAAAATTACAAAAATCTCATTTTTAAGCTTAATGGGATATAACCAAGTGAAACGAGAAAAATCATTAATGAAAAACACAAAATATTTTGCTCCACCAACCGAATACATAGGAGATGTCCATACGTCTGAATGAATAAAGTGTTAAAGGCCTAGAGGATTGGTATGTTGATTCACTAAAGGGTGATTGTTCAGCTTTCCCTAAAGGACATGACGAACAACACCCTGAGTTATGAGAATTGGAAACATCTAAATACTTGGACAGAAATAACTTATTTAAAATAAATTAAGATGGCTAGCCTAGTCGATCATGCCAGGTGTCGATAATGGTAGACACACCGAGGTTGGCTGCAAAACAGGAAATTTTATTGTAAGGATTTTTATTTTCTGCAATTGGATAGAGTCTGTTCTTAACTTGCCCTTGGAGTAGAAGTCGCCCCATGTTGTCTCCTTCACAGAAAAATCATTTCTAGTTACTATGAAATAGCAATCATTATCCAAGCAAAATCGATTGATAGAATTTAGTTTGAGAAAGCGTTTGGACAATGAAAAACATTGGAGAGAGTAAAATTGGAATGATTTGTGGTGAGAGAAGTGGTACCCATATTCTGTATCACCAAACCTAAGCCATTTCCAATTGTGATGGTTTCTTCCCCTTCATAAGGTCACGAGGTGGTGAGATTTGCCATATTACTGGTAATGTGTGCATTGGCTCCACTATCTACATACCACACCTGTTAAGCACAAGAGGTGTTGCCTTCAGCAGCCATAGCAATTAGATCCGATGGTGGTAAGCGGCCTTGATAGGAGAAATTAAATCTATTATAGCAATCAAGAGCCTTGTGACCCTCTTTATCACAGATTTGACAATTGGGCCGATTGTCAAGTGATTGTTGTGCAAAAAACATAATGTTGGAAGAGCCCATAGGAGCTGGGGGGGCGATTGGGCGAACAGGCTTGTGATGAGAAGCTACGTCTTTTGTTTTCCGTAGGGGTCTTGGTTTTGAATGTGTTGCCGCAAAGGCAAAATTTGTCTCAACAAGTACCGAGATATAGGAAGCCTCCATTAACGTCTCGAAACTTAGAGTCTCAGTTTCAAAATCATCTAGAGAGAACTCTTTGCCTCTTGTTACGAAAGTAAAGGCAGTTACAAATAGCATGAACTGCGGCTTGAGCCCACTCAAGAGATAAGTGATGAGATCATGTTCATCCCTAGGCTAACCGGTAGTGGACAATTGATCGGAAAGAAGCTTGGCCTCTTCAATGTAAGAAAGACAAGAGCGATTATCTTGCAAAATTGTTTGAAGTTGCCGTTTGAGGAAAATGATTCAGGATCAAGATGTGGATGAAAAGTGAGCTTTAAGGGAGTCCCAAACCTGTTTCGAGGTCTCTAGTTTAAGGAATGTGGAGACAAGTTTCTTCACAATGGAGGCATAGAGCCAATTGAGAACGCTGTTGTCTTGTTGAGACCAGCATGTGTACTCCAGATTGGGGGAGTCATCGGGTCTTTGCTGGAGCAGGGTTGGTGCCATCAACTGGGCCAACCATGTCATGACTCTTCAAAAACACCAGAAACTGGATCCGCCAGGTAAGGTAATTGGAGCCATCCAATTTCAAAAATTAAGGAGTATTTTGCAGGGAAGAGGCCATTGGATTTTGTGATGATGTTGTGGAAGCAAGGTTGTAGGATTTTCTTTGTTGTGTGTCAGCCTTACTTGGCTGATACCATGTAAGAAAATAAATTGAATGGATATAGGAAATAGTCGAGATGCCAACTTGCCTTCTTCTTCTGTTTCATTTGATTTAAATATCACACTAGCATTTTACAGAATACAACTTTACAAAGCTAAATGTGGAAGTGTACAGCTTTATAAGAGTAACTATGGTAATGAACAAAATAGAGATACAAGGAAAAATCAGGAAGACACATCATGTTGATTTAGGAGGAAATTGTGTTGTTGCTTTTAGTTTGGAATTTTCATGTATAGCAGCTCCAGATTGAGGAAGAGATTTGATTGCTGTTCTTATTTTGGAAGGTCCATGTATATCAGCTCTAGTTTTGGGATCTTTATGAATACTCTGTTGTCTAACACCAAATAAAAAATATATTATAAAACTATATTTTTACAATATTTTAACTTTACAATATTTTTTATTCAACTTTTTCTTCCTCTCCTTTTCCAAAACTCAAAAAATACTCAACTCAAATTATCTCACTACTAGTCACAAACTATCTTATTATTTTTTACAAAATTCTCATATCATCTCACTCTCCAAACGAGCCCTTAGAATCCTTTAAAGTCAAACTAAAATTAATTAGAATCAGTTTGAATTAACTGATTGAACTAGTTCGGTGAGTGATTAAAAATCTAAAACAAATGGTCATGCTACTGCACTGCACATTTGTTACCTCTGAATAATATGGCTAGTTCATTTTGTTTTTTTAATGTTAAAAAACACATATAAATTCATTAGTGGTAAATTTTTTAAAAGTAGTGATATATGTATTTATAATTTTATTTATAATACTCATTTTTTTAATTTTCTTTTAAAATATCATGATTTTCAGCATATTAGTAATTGACATGTAGAAAAATAAGTTTTTTTGTATATTTTTCTTAAGTGCATATAGCATTTTTCATTTTTTAAATATTAAAAAAAAACAAGTTGAAAATTCAAGTGTTTCAGTTAAATGGGTCTGTTTGGGCACTTAGATGATCTAATCTCGTTTAAAAAATTTTCATAATTTCCTTCCTAAAAATTATTCAAATACAAAATACTTTTTAATTTCAAATTTTCAACATTTTTATTTACATTATATAATGATTACAATTTTTTTAAAATTGCCAACAAAAAACAATACAGCTTCTTCAAATTTTAAAACAAGAATAATATTAAAAAGTTACATTCAAATAATGTTTTAATTTTATAGTATTTTTATTCAATTTGTTCTCTTTTATTACCCTAAACCCAATAAAATATCTCAACTCAAATTATTTTACTACTATTTACAAGTCATTTCACAATTATTCATAAAATTTTCATCTCATATCATTTCTCAATTATACCTTAATCAAATACTATGCCTCATAATTTATACCACTCATTTTGCTTCTTGATGTGGCACCCCATAAAATTAAAAATATAAAAATAAAATAATAGAGAAAATTAAAAATTAAAAATTTCATATTTTTGTGTGTTCGAGCACTAGTTTATTTTAAATATATATCTTTTAAAATCTTTTAATTAGAGACATAATAGTATTTTCCTACTTTTATCATGGCCGATTTAGATACATAAGTTTTCAACTCATCTCATTTAATTATTAAAAATTTTTTTACAAAATATAATGAACAATTTAACTTTTTTAAAATTTAAAATAATAATAATATTAAAAATTAAAATTCTAACAATATTGTATTAAATTTTTATCTTTTCTATTATATTAACTGTCACCTTAAACCATCCGTGTACATCCAATCTCACGAACGCATTTTCATCCATTATTTTAATAAACGGGCCGGACACGGGCTACTCGTTTTCCAGCTCCGATTTCTGAGAGGAATGAATATCAGCTGCAGAGTAGCAAGGGTTGAGGTTGGGCGTAAACCCAAATCATGGCCCTTCAAAAGTACCTCAAAACCCTCAAAACCCTCAAGAGAAGTCATCGTCCCAATCTCTGCCCTGAACCCCACCAAGCCATTACAGCAATCATCTCCAAAACCCTAAACTCCTCAGCTCCCAAACCCCTAACCACCACCGATACAGCTTCCTTCCTGTCATGTCTCAGCCCCACCACACTCCTCCACATTCTCACGGACCCAGAGCTCAAATCCTCAAAATGCTTACGTTTCTTTAACTTTCTCCTCCGGAACCAATCTCTCGTATCCTTCGAGCCTGACCTGCAAGCCTACTTGACCCTAATTTGCAGGCTTCTCAGAGAGAGAAGGTTCTCGGATGCTGAGAAAACCATAAAATCCATCTCGGTTGGCGAAAATCCCAGGTACCAATTTTCTGTACTTGCTCCTGCGGTTTGGAATTGCTGCAGTGACCCCAAAGTGCTGACAAAATTTTTCAATTCTATGCTTAATATTTATTCTGATTGTAAGATGTTCGGCGGAGTTTCGGAAGTTTTTGAATATATGAAGAATAATGGAATTGGGATGGACGAGAGGACTTGTACGGTACATTTGCTTGCCCTCAGAAGGTCGGGTCATATGCAACTGGCGTTAGACTTCTTTTATCGAATGGTCGAGTCGGGCATTGAGGTTTCCGTGTTTTCTTTGACAGTCGTGGTGGAATGCTTGTATAGGGGTGGAGAGTTCCATAGGGGTAGGGAATTGGTGGAGGAGATGATTGGTAGAGGAATCAAACCAAATATTATAACATTCAATATAATGGCAGATGCTTGTGCCAAGGCACGGAATTCTGGGGAGTTGGATATGGTTTTGCTTTTGATGGACAAGGAAGGATTGGCATTCAATGATCGCACGTACAAAATATTGATAGATGGATTTACGAGTTTTGGGAAGATTGACGAAGCTAAAAGGTTGGTTTTTGATATGCATGACAAAGGTTTACAAGTGTATGCGTTTTTGTGCAATTTGATTATTCGTGGCTACTGTAGATTAGGATCTATGGACGGTGCAGTTTTCATGTTTGATGAAATGACGAAAAGAAGCATTCTTCCTAATGCCGATACTTACTGGGCTCTGATAAGCGGTCTTTGCAAGGCTGAAGAAATGGGAATGGCAATGGCATATGTAAACGACATGCATACCAAAGGAATGGAACTGGACAGTATCATGTTTAAGACTCTAATCGATGGTTTTTGCAACCGAGGGATGGTTGATGAAGCTTTTGAGTTGCAAGTTTTGATGGAGAAGAAAGGATTTGTTGCTGATTTATGTACGTGTGACAAGTTACTGAGTGGATTATGTGAGATGAATCGGATTGAAAAAGCTAAGAGGTTGCTGAAGATGATGGATAAAAGGGGTGCAACCCCAAAAATTTTGAGGTCCACGGCTTGAACTAATGTATGAAGCAGACCAAGACTGACTCAAGGATTAGATAATCACTAGTCGTGAACCTGCGCAATTATATGTAACAAAATTCAATTGAACTATTACTATAGATTACCAATTGTAAATGCAAGTTACATTAATTTTTTTTTTAAAAAGGAGCACAATATTCTTTATTTTATTCACGAGTCTCACTTTTTGCGAAGAAATACCTTTTACAAGAAAAGTTGAGGGATTACAAAATTTTAAAACCAAGCTTTTAAGAAAAATTATATTTCTATCTTGTGCTAATTACAATCAAAATTTACATTTAAAGAACAAACTTAAAAGCTACAAAATCATCTGATGATACTGCCTAAATCGAGGCAATCTTAAAATATCCTAAATCTAGCTACAAACAAAATAAGAGGCCTTGTTTTAGTGCCATTGGCATTAGCTCGGCCAAGTATTAGTTTCATGTCCCAAAGGGAGAGAGAAGGCAGTACAAGTTCCTCAGCTGCATTTCTCAAGATATTTCCCCATCCAGCCATACCAGAATTTCCAAATGAAGAACCATCAATGTTAAACTTAACACATCCTGAAGGATAAGGCTGCCAAGTAATTGGAAAAGGCCTTTTAACTTTGACGTGAAGATGATTAATGCCCAGAGTTTGTAAAGAAATTTGAGCACTAAATTGAAGATTTTGAGAAGGTTTAGCAAAAGCATTATATTCAAGTAACCAATGTTTGATTTTATTGATAACAGTTGAAACCACAGGCTCTTTACCTTGGTGAAGATGATCGTTTCTAGCTAACCATATCTCCCATAAAGATGAACATAGGAGTAATGGAAGCAAGAATAGAGGCTTGATCATCTCTTCTGGAAAGCTGCCACCATTTCACAGAAGCTAAGTCTCTCATTCAGTAAACAGATTATCAACAATTTCAATATTGAAATTTATTCTAAAGTAATGACATTTGATGGGATGACACATCTTATTGTTGAATCAACAACTATTGCATTAAAAGCTAGTTTCCATACAACCACCGAGATCTTAGTAGGAATTAAAGTGTTCTACATCACCTTGGCTAGCTGAAAATTAGGGTATTTTCTTCTCAAATTCTGCCAAGCAGATTTAATTCTAAATTCCCCTTCTTTTGTATGCTTCCAAATTCTTTGCTCTACTCCATTCCTCAAGACAATGGCAAACATTATTATAAAAAGAAAGCATTTACTAATGGACTTCCATAGAGCAGAATGATAACGTCCAACTCTTATTTCAATGAGACTCATATCTGCCTTAAAAGTATTTTTGATGCATATAGAGAGACCATAACGATTTGAAACTAATGGCCTGCCATGCTAGCTTACTATGAAGAGCTTGCATTAGATCATTCAGATTCCTCAAGCCCAATCCTCATTCTTTAATAGGCCAAACATGTGTGTCCAAGATACCCATTTCCGCTTGCATTGCCATTCAAACTCACCCCATAAAAAAGGTTAAAAAATCTAAGAAAGTTAAAATGAAAGACTGAGTGCTTTAATATATAATAGAAGTATTTCCCCTTCAACCCTGCAATCTTTCTCCACTTTATCCAACAATATATGGCTCAAACATTGCTACCAAGAGTTTTTTTTGTAGCGGCTGCAATCACTGTCCTTCGAGCACCAGGTAGCCTAGGATTCACCACATAGCTGCTTTTATGTGAGTTAATTAATTGATCAGAAGCTTTCTCATATAATGACAAAAACTCAAGGAAATAAGCTAAACTCCTTTCAAGAATCATTTGTAAATATCAGCATGCATGTCATCTGCAAATAATAAATGAGTGACGGGTATGCAGCCTCTAAAATCTTTATAAGGCTGAAGTTTTCCATTATTTCACAATTAGTACCTCCTCAATTAAAATGAACAGTAATGGTAAAAGAGGATCTCTATGCCGCAAGCCTCTTCTGGAGGCAAAACTCAAGAAAAAGAGAAGAGGGTGGTTATATTAGTTGAAAATAATAGGGTTTATGGCAGTGTATACTTAACATCACCAAACAGGGACCGATGGCTTGGATCCAATTATTTGGAGCTTTCATTCATCATTTATAATGGTTAGAGGAGGCCTAACTTTCTTTCGCGTGTAAACATTATTTTCTGTCTTTTCCTGCATTTAAAGACAAACTATATGTTTTCTTTTCTGATAGAGGGAAACCATAATTCAAATCAAATTTTCATAAATGCCTAAAAACTGTTGGAATTTGCCCGCAACCTAAAATTGTGGCATTTATAAGTGTCACTACGATAACTTTTTTTTTTTAATCGAAGATAGGTAAATTATTTTTCTTGACACTCTTATACTTCCATTTTTTACTTCGATAATTAATAAATGCTGATAGATTTTTATCAGCATTTATTTTAATTTTAATGTTATTGACAATTGTTGGACATTGGTAAAAGCTGGTAAGGGTGCTGCCAGCCCTACACAAGCGGGCAGCCACTTCTCTCGCACCCTGGCCCTGCTTGAGCAGAGAGTCAGTTTTTCCCTCTGCACCCTGTCCTCACCCTTATATACTCCCTAGCCTTGTCCGTTTAACGGGCAGATGAGTGGCTTAGTCCATCGTTAGTATCCCCGTCCTATGCGCCACTGTTAATACAAGTTTGTGCAGTGACTCTCCATGTGTGGAAACCACTAGATCCGTGGCTCGGCCACTCCTCCGCTCCCAAACTCTAACAAAAACCGAAAATCCAACCAAACAACCAATGAAAATCGAATCAAACCCAATCAATCATTTGGTCGTGGGTATATGACGAAGAAGAAGAAGACGAAGACGACAATGAAGAAGAAAAAGAAAAGTAGACTAAGACAAGAGGAGAAAGAGGCTAGGAGTAGGAGGGCAAGAAGAAGAAGCCAAAGAAAAGGAGTGGCAGGGGAAGAAGAGACTTGAAAATGAACTATGAGTCTAATCTTAGGTTTTATTTTTGCATTATAGGTAGGGCAAGTGAACTGTTAATACAAATTTGTGCAGTGGCTCTCTATGTGTGGAAACCACCAAATTTGTGGCTTGGCAACTCCCAAACTCTAACAAAAACTGAAAATCCAACTAAACAACCACTGAAAATCGAATCAAACCTAGTCAATCATGTGGCCATGGGTATCTTTTTTTTTTTTCTTTTTTTTAAAATTTTTTTTAAAAAGGAGGATGGAACCTCCATAAACTTTATTAAGCCTCACTTATGGCAGAAGAAAACATTTTAACAAATAAAACCTCCCTTTACAAGCCAAACTTTGAAACTCAACAACAAACTATGACCAACACCTTACATATGCCGTACCCACTTTGTCTAACCTGTACAAACCTCTTACCTCTTGTGGCAACTCAACAACATCTAAAAGCAAAGAATCCTTCCCTACCGCACCAGCTCTAGCCAATTCATCAGCCACCTTATTCCCTTCTCTAAAAAGATGCTTGATAGAGAAATCAAAACCCTCCAACAAGTTCATCAATTGGTCCCAAAAATCCCATAAATACCACACTGTACAAATTCTATTCGCCAAACAAGAAACCACAATCAAAGAATCACATTCTATCTCAGTGAAAGAATAACCCAACTATCGGTAGAATTTTATTCCCTCTACAATTGCCCGAAGCTCAGCTTTATTATTAGTGCAAGAACCACATAATTTTTGAGAAAGCAAACACAAACCTCTCTTCATGATTCCGAAGGATTCCCCCTCCCCCAAGAGGTCTTGGATTTCCAAAAGAGCTGCCATCTAAATTCAGTTTTAGCTTCCCAAAAAAAGGCCTCAACCAGCGGACTACAATTACTTTGGAAGGCCTCAGTTCCACAACTAGGATGTCTAAGTGAAGCAGCAAGTGTAAATCTCGATCAGAAAACTTTGTTACCTTGGAGATTTTGGCTGCAAGGACCTTAACCCAGTATTTAATCAAACTCCAAACCTGTTGTACAGTTTCAAGTTTTCCTTCCATGCATGCAGAGCATCTCCTTAGCCACACTCTCCATATAACCACAACAGGAATCAAGCCCATCAAAATACCAATTTGAGATTGTCTAGAAGCTCTAGCGAACCACAATTGAATTCTATCAATCCAAGATTGTTATGCCAAGAAAGGAACGCCCACCTCTCCCTAGACTTTTTTCCAGATTTCCAATGCAAAGTTTCCTCTGCCCAGAACATGTTGTAAATCCTCCTCATGACCTTCCACACAACAATTACACCTAGAAACTATAGGAATTCCCAGTCGACGCACCTGCTCATCCACACTTAAACAACCAAACATAGCTTTCCACATACAAATAGACATTTTTTTCAGTAAAAGTTTATGCCATATCCATCTTGCGCAAACAAACCTTGACATCTTAATCCTTAGGACTTCCCAGGCCGACTTTAATGTAAACACTCCATTTTTTTTTCAAGTAGCCATAATTAGACGTCTTTCTCATTTCTTAAAGAGCCCACTTGCAACATAACATCACTCGTTCTTTGTGTCGCCAACAGCATCTCAAGACGAGCTACATCTCACTGATCATTTACAAACAATTCTTTAATTTTAATGCTCGGTTCTACCACCTCAGCAGCCTTTTCACACAATGGCCCTTGTTCCATAAACTTATCAAACCATAGAGATAATGTTCCTTCACACACCTTCCATTTCGAATTTTGCAAGAGTAATGGCAACCCCTCCACTAGCCGTCTCTAGAACACCAACCCCTTGACATCATCAAGGCATAAGGAAACATGCCCCATTTTAACATATTTAGCTTTAAAGAATTTCGACCAAAGCGACTCTTGCATTAACAAATTCAACCCAAATTTCAAGAATAAAGATCTTTGTACCTCTTCCAGATTTTTCACCTCAATTCCGCCTTCCTCCATTGACAAGCACATTTTCTTCCATACTCTCCAATGCCTCTTACTTCTACCTCCTTGCTCCCCCAAAAACAAATTAGCAAATAGCCCATTCAGCGTTCGAATGACAGCTTTAGGAATCTACAAAACCGAAAGTAAATGAATGGGAAGCTATAAAGAACATGATGCAACAAAACCAATCTTGCCTTGACGCCGGACAGGATAGCGATTATCCTGTAGGGCAGGGACTGCACATGGGCTCATACTCTCTCGGATATAGCCCCTTTCCAACAACTCTTCCACCTGTCGCTGTAACTCTTCAGCCTCCTTAGGACTGAGACGATATGCTGGTCGATTTAGCAAACTTGACCCAGGAACAAGGTCAATTTGATGCTGAATATCCCTCATAGGCGGTAGCCCAGGAGGAAGATCCTCTGGAAACAAGTAAGAGAATTCTGCTAGCAGCCGTTGCACCTCTACTGGTAAATCTGTATCCACGTCTACTGCGCTATTCTCGCAGAGTAGTAAAGCATAGACCATGCCTCCATGCTCAATCTCATCTAAAAACCTGGACATAGAAAGCAGGTTAGTATTATTGGTTACCGGGGTAGGAGTGAGTCCTTCCCGCCGGGGCGCCAACACAATCTTTTTTCCCTTGATGTTAAGGGAATATGTATTCTTCCGTCCATCATGAATGACACTGCGATCATACTGCCAAGGTCGACCCAACAATACATGACACGCATCCATAGACACAACATCACACCAGGCATTATCAAAATATTTTCTACCAATTGAAAAAGACACGAGGCATCGCCTATCAACTGTTACCTCACTGCCTTTATTTAGCCATGACAACTTGTATGGCTTAGGATGACGGTCCGTCTTCAACTGCAATTTCTGGACAACCTCCTTGGACACTACATTCTCACAACTGCAGCTGTCAATGATCATTTTGCAGACTTTATCTGCAACTGTGCAGGTCGTGTGGAAAATATTGGTTCTCAACCAATCGTCCCCTGAATCGCTCTTGGGAGTCAGTAGACTCTTGCGAACAACCAGAGTCTCATGACCATCTCCATACAGCACATCATCAGTCTCATCATCGTCATACACGGGCTCGCCAATCTCCTCAGTCTCGTCTATTGCGTTTTTCTCAATCAACAAATTTTTGCCCTTTTGATTAGCAGGCTTCCTGCAATTAGTCGCCCTATGCCCTTGTTCACCACAACGAAAACATCTAATAGTAGGGTTAGAATTACCCTGCGGTGGCTCCTGGACAGGACGGGAATCCTGAGGGCGAACTGGCCGACTGTTGTGATCGCTTCTGATCACTGGTCTCCTGTTTTGTTGTTTTTCAACAGCAAGTGCACGCTGGTAGGCTTCCGAAACATTCCACAGTGAATGAAGGCTGAGGACATCTTGCAAGGGCTGGCGCAAACCCCCCAAATACCGTTCCACCATCTGCTCCTCCGTCTCAGATAAATCGTTCCAGGCGACCAATTGGTAAAACTCCTCCGTGTAATCATCGACTGAACACGCGCCTTGCCTCAACGCATGAAGTCGCTGAAACAAGGTTTGCGTGTAGCCGAAGGGAAGGAAATAACCCTTCATCTTTTTCTTCATCTTCTCCCAATCAGTGATCTTGGCCTTGCCCTGCCTGTCTCGTGAAAGTCGCAACTGCTCCCACCACGCAAATGCTCTGCCCTTGAGTTTGATGGCGATCAATTTCACTTTCACACGATCGGGGACTTCCTTATAATAAAAAATATGCTCCACTTCATTAATCCAATCCACGAATCCCTCGGCCTGTAACGTACCAGAAAACTAAGGGAGATCGACCCGAAAACCGAGGTCTCCATGACGCTCCTCCCGACCACGGTGCTCCCGGAATAGAGCACGATTGTGATATGGGTTTTCGAAACTGGAACTAGAATCGTGATCAGAGGCCTCACGATCCTCAAAATCTTGCGCCGCCAAGCGCTGGGTTAATTCTGCGACTTGCCTCTGCAAATCCTCAATCATCGCATCCTGAACGCTGCGATCACGACGTTGGGCTTCCTCATTCGGAACCTGCCCACGACGACCACGACCACGACCTCCAGCCATTGAAACTGGTGAAATTTTCCAGGAAGATGTTGAAGCTCTGATGCCAACTGACCCCGGACAGGATAGCGATTATCCTGTCCGGCGTCTTTCCAACAGAAGATTCACAGGAGAAAATTTGTCCAAAACCAAAGAGAAAAGTCTCTAAGGTTTAACGGAATATTATAAAATCCAACAAAATCCCCAAATCAGTCCACAAGCCGGACTGTTATAGACAAAAATTGTGTTTATCTGAATTTTGCCAAAAATAGCAAAATCTCGAAAATCACTCTAAATTGAAATTCAAAATAAAATAAATAATCTGCAAAAAATCCGGCCCAAATCGGATTTAAAACGACTTCCTAATTGACAAGCGAAAAATTACCATAAATAATAAAAAATAACTAAAACTAGTGATTCGGAGGGGAAAACAGCAGAATTTGAGGTAAAAAAAAAGGCACATGGAGCCATGCTCAATGTAGACAACGTGCGCGTCGAAAGGAGCTTTCCGAATTGGGGTCTTATGTGCGATTCCGACACCCGTAGCCAAAGTTATGGCCAAAAGACTGAAACACACTCAAAACGACCCCAATGAGGAACATATCACAATCAATTCCTGCCTTTGCGCTGATCTGCCAACTCATGGTATCTCAGCGCCATCAAGGTGCAACCTGACAGCTCAGCATCCTCTGTCTCGGATCCCCCTGCATCATCCCCCTTGCGACAATAATCTACACTTCGATTCCTATAATTTCTTTTCTACTTTCTCCAACAAAGGCATAAAATGTCTAATTTGTAGTCGACCATCCACTATTGGAGCACCCAAATACGTGAAAGGGAAATGACCTTTAGAAAAACCAGTTTCAGCCAACAATTCCGGAGTTCTCCTACCAGACAGATGCTTAGAGGAAAATATTGCAGATTTATCATAATTCACTCTCTGTCCTGACCAGCATTCATAGTCTTTCAAAACACCCATCAAACACCTAATCGACTTTCTGCTACCATTCAAAAACACCACCACATCATCAGCATACAATAAATGATTAATTCTTTGAGCAGAAACTGGATGAGAAAAAGGTTGAATACCCCTCTCTGACATTCTCTTATTTAACAATCTTGAGAACACCTCTTCCATGATGATAAATAAGTATGGCGACAACGAATCCCCCTGTCGTAACCCCCTCATAGACTTGAAGAAACCCATATATGTGTCATTCATCATAACAGAAAACCAAGGTGTAGAAGCAGAATTATCAAACAATTTCCGAAAACAATCTAGAATCCCAAGAATGCATAAAACATGAGCTAGAAACCTCAAGTCTACTCGATCATATGCCTTACTTATGTCTATTCTCAGCATAATGTTCCCCTTAGCCTTCCGGTGTAATAACTTCGTTATCTCTTGAGTGAGGGAAATATTTTCAAAAATATTTTGACCTTTCACAAACGCCTCTTGTTCAGGTGAAAAATACTTCCAAGTAACACAGAAAGTCAATTAATCAACAGCTTAGAAAACACCATATACATGATGTTACAGAGACTTATTGGCCTGAACTTATCAAAGCTATGCAGGTTCTTTACCTTAGAAATAAGAACAATAAAGGAGGTTGTATAAAATCTAGGAGAATCAATACCTTGAAAGAACTCCTTCACAACAAGCATAATATCATCTTTTACTAAATTCTAGCAAGCCAAATAAAAGGAGGACCCAAAGCCATCAGTCCCTGGGTTGCTGTCCGCGTCAATGGATGAAAGTACCTATTTCACTTCGTCTTCCGAAGGTTCCAGCATCAATCTCCTCCTCTCACAGTCGATTAAAGGTTGTGGAAATAAACAATTCAGATTGGCAACTCCCTCAATTCTTCTTGCGAAAGAACAACTTCCTCATGTACCCTTTTCAACGAATCTAGAACCAACCCATCATAAAGACGTATTTCCTTCACACTTGAGCTCCTCCTCCTTTGCGCAATAACAACATGGAAGAACTTTGAATTTTGATCCTCTTCTAACACCCATTTCTTTTTTACTTGCTGGGCCAAACATACTTCATCTCGCCTTACCCAAATATCAAGTTCAACCTTTATCACCAAATAGTCCTCTTCCACCTCTTCTGAGAAACTAGATTAAAACACCCCTTCGAGTACCTCTAATCGTTCCTCCAACTGTTGAATAACCCCATCAACTCTTCCAAATACATTTTTATTCCATCCATGCAGTTTATGTTTCAACCTCTTCAAATTTTCAGCCAAAACAAACAAACCACTACTACACAAAATCGATTCCTTCCAAGAGCTTTCTACCACCTTTAAAAAATCCGAACTCAAAATCCACATATTTTGAAAGAGAAAAGTGGTCCATACCTCCAAAACCCCAAAGATAATTGTAAAACAATGGGCGAACGATCAAAACTTTTCTTGCGTTGAAGCATCTCCAAACTTCGCCATAAACACATTGTTCACAAGCACTCGATCAAGTTTGGCCCAACTTCTTGCCAATTTGAGTTGACCATTACACCATGACATTTGTTTGCCTTGCAACCTGAAATACCAGTCCACAACTGTTAATACACCTATTAAATTCCTCCATTGCAACAATAGGCCTCGGCCTCCACCAATGCGCTTATCATTCGATCTGATGATGTTGAAATCACCCAACACCACCCAAGGAACTCCCACATTCGAGATACCACTCAAATGTTCCCATAATCTCTACGTTCAAGTTGAGAACACTTTGCATAAACAAATGTCCCTAACAAAACAACACCATTATCTGAAAAAGCCCAGTAGCAGACTGATTTGAAATACCAACAATATCCATCTCCACATCCTCCTTCCAACAAGCCCAAACTTTGCCCTTAGCTTCCATGTTAGAGCTGAAATTTGAGAAACCAATAGATCGCAACCAATATTGAAGGATTTCCACATTTTGAAATGGCTCTGACATTACCAAAATAGAAATATCAAATTTTTGAATCAATTTCCTTAATCTTCTTTTTGACGTACACAAACCTCTAATGTCTCACACTAGAATATTATCAATCATAAATTCAGTTTTTTAAGGTGGGCCTTCGCCCGTTGAGACTTTCTTACCACTGAATCTTTAGCACCACCTATTCCAGAATCATCTAGCAATAATCTTGAATTTGAATCCGAGCAATAATCTTTCTGCATCTCTAATACATTATCACCATTTTTGATAGCACCTCAAATCTGTTAAACTTCACAGTGTCAACATTGGAAACTAGAGGGACACAATCATCTTCCAAAATCAACGTGCTACCCTTCCCTCATTCTTCAACCACAACAAACTACTCCTCTAACACCTCAACCGAATTAGAACCTCCCTTCTCACCAACATTATGAACTAAAGCTCGCACCTCCCCTTCCTCAAGTTGATAGCACCTCAAATCTGTTAAACTTCACAGTGTCAACATTGGAAACTAGAGGGACACAATCATCTTCCAAAATCAACGTGCTACCCTTCCCTCATTCTTCAACCACAACAAACTACTCCTCTAGCACCTCAACCGAATTAGAACCTCCCTTCTCACCAACATTATGAACTAAAGCTCGCACCTCCCCCTCCTCAAGTCCATTTCCTTCATTATTCTTTTCAACCTCATCCTGTTCTACCCTTTCCTGATCACTTGTACCCTCCCCAAAAGGCAAGCCACAATTTTTATCCTCTACATTTAACGTCAAAACATCAGTGTCCTCTCCCTGTTTTTTTGACACATCTTTATGACCAACCTCCTTCCACACCTTATCCTCCCCATCCTTCTGGGGTACCCTTGGCCCCTCCTTTCTCATAGTCTTCATCTTACCCCTCTCCCTAGTTCTGCAAACCACAGCATTATGCCCCTGCCTAAAACATTTAGTACAGTAAAATCTCCTTTTTTCATAAACCGCTTCTTGCCACACATGAATTTTTGGGCCAAACACCAACGGGAAACCCTCAACAAGTTCCTCTTTAAGATCAACCTCAACACACAATCTAGTGCCTGTGGCTCTCGTTCGATGCAAAGTTGCGTTATTAGTACCCAAAAAAGGACCAAACTGAGAAGCAATAATCTGTGAACAATCTAACCTGTACAAATGGAGAGGCAAACCAAGTAAGAAGATCCACAACGGAGCAATGGACTGCTCCTTCTTGACATCGAAATCAACCGACCAATTGAAAAGTCAAAACTGACAACCAGAAACAACCCTCCCCACTCGTGTCCACGCATGGAAATCATCCATGAAACTAATAATCGGTACCTTCACAAAACCCCAGGATTTAATAATATGACACCTCAAAATATCAATCAACGGCCTCACCGATAGGAATTTCAAAACCAATGCAAATTTTAGATCCTCTACAACACTAACCATTTCCACATCCGTGAACACAAATCCTAAATCGCCATCAATCAATTCCAATTTCCTCATCGGAAGCCGAAACTTTGCAACCAACAAAAGCTTTTGCAGGGAATGAAGAAATGAATGAGAGACACCCCTGCACCCAACGGCACCCCCTGCTCAACCTGGCCCTCTCCACATTCTCCTCCCGCAATCTCAAAACCACCCTTAATAGAACCCATCCCAGATCCTCTGGCAACGAAAGGCCATCAGATAGAAGAAACAGAGTCGGCAGGAGGCCGACCCCTAACACACACAAACGAGAGGCGCAACCCAGTTGGTAGGTTTTTCCTCTCTATCTTTCTCTCTCACACACAAAAAAAAAACATAGATACTTGTGGGTTGTCGTGGCCATGGGTATCTAACGAAGAAGAAGAAGAAGAAGTCGATGAAGAAAAAAAAAAGTAGACAAAGATGAGAGGAGAAAGAGGCTGGGAGTGGGAGGGCAAGAAGAAGAGACTTGAAAATGAACTATGAGTTTAATCTTAGGCTTTCTTTTTGTATTTATAGGTGGGGCAAGTGGATAAGTGGGATATCCAACCGCATCTTATTCTGATTTTTTTTAGATTTCTACTTGATTAGTACCAGATGGGCTAGACCGGACACACAAGCGGGCTGAGGGACAGGGCCCCATTGCCCCAGGCCTAAAATTTGATTTTGTTGTAGTACAGTTATCTTTTATTAATCTAGATCTCGGAATTCGGGTACAAACTTTAATAGGATTTTGGGATGAGATCTATTTCCAAACAAGGCCAAATCTCCAAACAAAAATAATATTATAAAACTATATTTTAACTTTATAATATTTTTTATTTAACTTTTTCTCTCTCATTTCTTAAAATTCAAAAAATACGCAACTCAAACTATCTAGTTTACTACTATTCACAAAATTCTTATCTCATCCCACTCTCCAAACGAGCCATGTTTAATTGGTGGATCATGACTTTCCATTCTAGGCATGAGAAACAATAGAGCCACTCATAGTGCGTGAAATTTCTTGAAACAATAGAAACATTCATGGTGGATGTGTAATTGTCATTTGCACATTTCAAATTGGCAATATTAAATGCACCAATTGTTGAAAAATTATTAGGTATTCTTATAATTTAAATAATGCGGTCAACTCTTCATTGTAATGTACTCTAAAACCACATAATAATTATTTTGAATTTTTACATAATTAGTATTTGAAAGCAAATTCCCATACAAAATCATGAGGATTTGATTTTGTCTTAGATTTTTTTCAGTTGAAAGCTGATCCAACCCACAAATAGTGATATTGTTGAACAAAGCTTTGGGTTGGATGTTGTATCTTGATGAACACTAAAATCATTAGATGATCATGATCAATTACCTCATCATCATGGAATGTGCAGAGTTTATTTTGTATTTGTCATAAACAACTTCTTGGCTTGCCCCAAATGTCCAAAAATAATCGCGCTTCCATGGAAAATTACAACATCAAGAAAGAAAGCATCTTTAGTTGACTCGCTGCAAGAATTATTGTGCGTTTGCTAAACGAGAACTGACAGCATAAAAAAGAACAAAAGAAAATCACAGCATGTGGAAATCAATGCAAGGGGAAGTGGTCCTAGTACAATATTCTATCCACCGACTTATAAATATATATATAAATATATATATATACACACACATATGTATATATGGAAGAAATGATTTATGTAGTTCATGTTTACAAGTCCTGCACATTCATTTTGAAAAGTCAATAAAATGTGGAATTCATATATATAAAAGAATTTATATTTTAATAGTAGACTCAATTCTTTTTTTTAAAGAGAGTACAAACTTTACACATTTTAGGACTGTATCTGGTATTTATTTATATATATATATATATATAAATAAAGCAGCCGATCGATGATACATCAATGAATAGTTTTTAAGATGAGTAGAAAATCACATTGCCGTGCATGAAATGTATAAAAAAAAGTATGTTTTCTTTTCTTTTCTTTTTAAAATATACAAACAGTTTCCTAAATATAAACGTTTTCCTTAATAAAAGGGTTTGGTTTTTTCCTTGATCTAATACTCCATAATGTATCATTCCTCGCCGCTATCAGTATGGCAGGCCACAACTACCATCAGCCTAGCTCCAGATTTACCACTGATCTTAAGGCTAATTTGTTGTACTTGGCAAATTTAAAATCATCATGATGTGATCATCCTGCAGATCCAATATTTTCTGATCCAGCCAGGTCCAAATCAGCTTAATTATATAATCCAAATCATCTTTCCCATTTGCTAGCAATCCTTAAATAAATTAATGGATATCATATACAGTGTATACAAATTAATTTACCAATGCATGTACATGACTTGACCTACTACATCAAAACTTGCTAGATATTGTCCAAACCTTGCAATCCTTCTTTTGGGTTGCACCTCAATCCTTCTTTTGATCTACAGAAGTTGCCTTTTTCTTGGTAACTAATGAAAGGATGCCTTAAAGCCAGTTAAGAAAGTATTGGACTAAAAGTACTATTATATATGTTTTTTTTTTTTTTAAATCTTGGTGATGCCCTATCTTTTATGAGAAATGCTTTAATCACAAATAGATTTTATAAAAGTAATTCACTAACTGACATGACTTAGTATAGTATGTCATATTGTAAAGTTACTTAATTCTATTGTAAAATAAATATAATATATTACATGAAATAACGTTAGTTTGTAAATTTACTTTTGTAAAATTTTTTTATAACTATGCACGACTTATTTTCTTTTATGCCCTAGTTGACATTCACTGCATTTATGAACACGACTTTGTGCATGCCTCCTTATGAGAATATCTAATAAAAGGTAATAATCCATCACCCACAGATCGATCCCGGCCCGAAGGACGGCCGACATGTGGGGGGTCCAAAAGCTAAAACCAGTGGCGGGTCAACACACACATGCAAGCATGATCAGGCCCAGGTTAATCCAAGTGAGAGATGGAGAAAAAGACGTTGATCAAACATGCAACCCTTTGCTCTTAATTTGTGAGTGTATCACATGCACGAGTTGGAAAAACTAAACAAAAAAGGTACTGCAACTCAGACTAAAATCTCTATCTATTGCACGTTCATGTTGGGGGTCTTCTGCACATTCAATATATTACTTTTTTCAGAGTCTTCAGAGTCAGAGACGTCGTCGACGTCTTAATTATTCGTTCCCATGCATTAGTATTAATCAATAATAATTACAGCCTCTTTAATTTAGGTCACAGATTTTGGTTTTGAAAAATGGACAAGACTTCTTCACTGTATGCTAAAGCTCTTGTTCTTTCAGTTTCGCTTTTCTTTGCATTTTTTCCCCTAAAGAAATGGTACTATACGTACTATTTTTAATTTTTGGTAAGGCGCCCTTATTCAAACATGCGCGCACATGGCCATTTTTCTTAGCTTTCTCCAGCCAATCTCTTTATTTTTTCTTTTTCTATTTCTTTTGGTAGATAAATTTTGTTAGGTGGCCTTTTAAACTATAGTCAGACGTACGACCTAATACCATGCACTATGGGGAATGATGTAGATTAATGCATCTAAATCCATTACGTCATGCTGATAATTTACCTTAAAAGAGAAAATATTATTCTATATATAAACATGCACTTCTATACTGATGCATTGGAATCCAGATGTTTCGCTTGCTTTGCATCATGTGGGTGTCCTTCCTGTATCTACGCGTGCATCTTTATATGGTTACATTTGTCCATCAGCTCGGTTTGTATACAAAAGTCTCTGAATTTATTTTAACTCATTTTATCTATTTTTTTTTTTCAATTGAATTTCAAGTTCGTTATTAATGTCTAATCATCCGACTTGAGTTTATTATATATATTGATTATCTAGAAAATTACCTTATGAAATATTGCATTTTTCTTTTTTTAAAAAATCAATTAACCTGGTCGACGATCGACCGACTTGATCCCATTTTCATTTTTTGCTTTGTTTTCATACACTACAGTATTAATCTACGTAATTCACATTTCATATGCAGTGACATGAATTGATAAAAGATTTCACCCAGGAAGTGACACCTGATCATGACGTACACGTACGATCGAAGTAATATTCAACGAGGACATTAACATTGACTTTGAAGCCCATGCTAATCATGTTTCATATGAAAACACCCCTAAAAAAGATATACAACTTTCAGTCAAAAAAGGACACTGCATTCCGCCCTTCTCATGCATAGAAAATAATGGCATGTTGGGTGAGATAATTTAGGTTGTCCCAGCTTGCTCATGAGAGAGAGAGAGAGAGAGAGAGAGAGAGAGAGAGAGAGAGAGAGAGAGAGAGAGAGAGCGCCTAAAGGCTAGCTAGGGTTGTCGACTATTAAAGTAGTGACACTTGGGTGTTGAATACGTACATAGCTTATAAAGAAAGATCAACTCCAATGGGGTGCACACGATGATTAATTGGAATATTAAATGCAACTAAAAACGCGTTTAAGCCATCATTACTTGTAAGAAAATCAAAGGACATTAAAGATGAATGCATGAACATGCATGTTATAATTTGATGATTATCGTATATATATATATATACGTACGACTTAATTATATATATATATGTATGTTGTGATCATGTGATTGATCTGTTTTATTTTAATTGAAGAGAAATAATTTATACCGTCCTAATCATGTGGGTAAAAAGTTACTTAATTGAAAAAAGTTGTTTTTAAAAATAAATTAAATTTAAAAAAAAAAAAACAAATATGTGAGACTTATAATTCTAAGACTATTTAATATTACTCTAATAAATCCGATTTTCTTTTCAATGTGCTAGCTATATATTAGATTCTCCAACAGAAATGACTGTCGATAGAATGATTGGAGCTTTTCCAAAAGATGGGGACAGTATTAATTAATAACTAATGACGTTCTATATTAATAGAGTAAAGGTAAAAGCAAGACGCGTAACCTCGATTGGGTAGAATATCGTGATTAAAATCCAGGTTTTGTCCCTTTTCGATCTTTTCCTTTGAGTTGTTCGATATATATAATCGGTGATCATCATTTAATGTCGTCTTTACTGTAATAATTAATTAGTTGCATATGATCAAATAATAATTTGTTAAAAGAAAAATATTAAAAATTTATGAAAAATTATAGGCCATGCCAGAGAAATATAATCTTTTAAAGATCAGTGTCATGATCTGAAGAGGAAATAAATGGTTTTTATGCATTGTGCCGAGAGAATTACTACTAAATTAAAGGAAAAAAAAAATGTTTCAAGAGTTTGAAAAAGGGCCAATAACCTTAGATCGATGAAAATTAGTACTTAATTAATTTTTTTAAATTTAATAATTTCTGATTTAACTAGCTATATATATATATTATTGTTTAGTGTCATTTAATTAAAGAAATATATTATGAGGAGTCAATGGTATAATGACTAAACAAAAGCAAAGTTTCTGGCCTACTTCCAGAACTATGCCTTTTCCTGATAATATATAAGAAAAAACAAAAACAAAAAAGGGTTTCATGAGTACTCTTTATTAATTTAGCTCCAATTTCTGCCTTTTTATTCAGTAATGTTTCTTGTAATCATGAGATTATAAAAAGAAGTAAATATGTTAAACTACTGTACTTGACTTTAGCCACAAATTAAAAAAAGTAAACTTATAAATTAATGTGGTTTGATCATCACGTATTGGTAGATCAAATTATTGTAAAGTTGCTTTAATTGTAAGTATATGTAAAACTATATCAGTTTGTAATAAATATCTTAATTTGTAGCGACAAATACCGAGATCGTTGAGAAAAGTCTTTTAAACCATTTACGGCGATTTGCCACTAAAAAGAGGGAAAACTATATATGGTAGCTCCCACGCATTGCCCTTAGTGTAATAATAGTTGAGAAAACTCATAATCAACGAAATATTGAATTTTATTAGCCAAAACAAATCGCTGCTAGTGTAGTTCTTTGCGACGATAAAGTCCATTGTCGAGTAAAGTGAGTTACTTGCAGCGGTTTTTTGTGAGATATTACGGCATATTTAATCGACGAAAAAAGATAATTTTAGTGAATTCTATACGTTTTGGTTACGGTAGTTGCGGCGACTTTATACTATTTCTGCAATGAGTGAAAATCGTCGAAAATAATTTGTTTTTCCTGCGATTATAAAAGAAGGGCGAGTTTGAGTAGTTGCGAAGATTTTTTCGCATCCAATATGCGTCGATCCTAGAATCATCGAAATGATATATATTTGCAGCGTTTTGGAGGACTTATTGCAACGATTAAAACGTTTGGAAAGGCCTATTCTATTGTAGTGCATGACTATCTGGTTGATTATTTTACAAGATATCATTAAATTAAAACACAAAATGGTATTGCTCGCTTGATGATCATCTCATTCGTAAGAGTGGAGAAAAAGATTTGCCTATTCATGCATGAAGCTGACAATTGCAAGAAATAATGGTCAAAAGAAGGCTGGTTTGAAAAGGAATCCGAGAAGCATGATCTATTCAAGAAAATTATAGTAGGTAACCAAAAAGTTGGTTTTGAAGACTCAATAATCAGCAGTACGTACAGATAATCATGATGGACACGAACCAAATTCGCATCTCTTTTTTTCACCAATATTGCTATAGTTTATTACATGGAGGAAGAAGACCCATATCTATGGTACTTTGCCTAGCTTTAACAAAGAGATTGGATCCTAAAGTCAGTAGTTTCTCCCCCATTTTTGTTCATACAACATATATGTGATCATGATGATCATCTTCTTCTTCTTTTTTACTAAAATTTTAATTTCCTGATCAACTTCTCCTTGGGAGGAGTTTTCAAAATTATAGGGCTACTTACTTATATAATTTTAAATGATTTTAGTCATGTCCAAAGAGGGTCCCATGACATTAAGCCTAGGTTGTTATAATCCTCAAGGAAGGACAGACTAGCATTGCTCTGGTAGCTTTGATGATCGGGACTTGTACTGATAACATTTTCGTGTGAATATTGCTGCTGCTCATGAGGCGATGCCTGATTAGGAGTTTGAGACATGTCCATGCAAATTAAGGCTAAAAGGTTGGCTTGTTGGCATTGCAGGTTGACAACCTCGGCTTGTGCCTTGGCTAGTTGTGCCTGGAGCTCGCTAACTTGTTTTTGGAGCTGACATATTGCCCCTGCACATCCATAAACTGGGTCTCTGATCCTTGCACTCGCCTCATAAACCATGCTGCTCACTGCATCAGCCCTCTGGGATTCTGGGAGTTCCTGAAATTATTAATAAGATCGAGGATGTCTCATGCACTAGTATAATAAATAACTAAAACCTAAAGGGCTATTTCGAAAATAAAAGTATATAAAAAGGTCAACAAGAAGCAGTTCAACCGTACAAGCACATTCTACGATCCATATATAGTGCTTTCCTTGATGTTGTCCATTTCCCTTTTTGTTTTTGCTCAGATTCCTTATTCTATGTTGAGGATGCGTTTTACGTCAGAGAATTAAGTGTGTTCCCGACAAAGCATATGCTCGGTATGGAAAATTCAGTACATGCAGTCAAATTGGTGTGTGTATCATGCACAGTGTGAATGAAAGCTGAGAATATTGCTTACTTTTCAAAGTTTCAAAGCAATTAAGTTGTTAAATGTAAGCGTATGCACAGTTATCAGAAGTCATTTTCTCATTTTCTTTATGAAGCTTGACGATAAGATATTATATGGCACCAGAGACGTACTGGGGTCCTACCGAAAGACTCGTTAACATTTCAAAATATCGATTAATTGTAACGAGTTATTTGTAATAAATATTATTTACGAGATGAAAATTGACTAATTTTAATAAAAATAGTCATTTTATAACAAATAACTAGCTTAAATAAGCATTTTTTCATACTAATTTTAAGAAATTTTTTATTTATGATCAATTATCTCTAACGAAATGATTACTTTCAATTAAAATAAATTATAAATAATCATTCTCGTTGCAAATAATTAATCACAAATACTTATTTTCCTTATAGCTAATCCTCTAAACTTAGGTAATTGAAAGGAATTACAGGTAACTGCACAATTCTTTCGTTACGAACCTAATACCTTTTCCATGTTTTCTGCAGATTATTTCTCTCGTATATATCTACATGTCTCATGATTTGTTTCGTTGGTTTTTGAAATTAGAACGAGTATTAATTCCATCCCAATTATTATTTACACATATAGCATCAAAGACGTTGAATATTTCTTAGAAAAATTAGTTGGTACTTAATAATTCATGATACGAACGTACCTGCAAGAACTTGATGATGTTGCTAGCACCAAAAACTCGATGGGCTATGGTGAACTTGGTTGGCTCAGTGGGAGGGAAGTAAGGCGCCAGCACGCATCTCTCCGCACACCGTCGCCTCAAAATCTTGCATGCGGCGCAAGGGCTTACAACAACAGGTGGAGTAGCCGGAGTAGGACTTGGGGAAGAAGGAGGAGAAGATGATGAAGATGAGGAGCGAGAGACTAGCTGAAGGGTTGATGAAGGTGTGGTCATTGTCTTGTTCATGTCACTGCATTCCATATCTTAATTAGCTTCGAAATATGTCTGATCAGAGAGAGAGAGAGAGAGATGCAGAGAGAGAGAGAGAGATGAGGCGGGGTTTGCTTGGAGAAGAAAGCTGGGAGCGTATAAATAAGGGAAAGGGAGGCCTGGCCGGCAAAGGGACGTCATGCAACGTCAGAGATATCGACGCCATGAGTTGAATTTTACCGTTGGGTTTTGAGGCTGCGGCCACATCCAAATTAGGTCGAGTTTTTGGCTTATAGTATGAAAAAAATACTCTTCCCCATGAAAATGTAAAAAGAGACAAAAATCGAA
>QEOT01004333.1:525377-557691 GCA_003123785.1 Pterocarya stenoptera
CATCCCAATTATTATTTACACATATAGCATCAAAGACGTTGAATATTTCTTAGAAAAATTAGTTGGTACTTAATAATTCATGATACGAACGTACCTGCAAGAACTTGATGATGTTGCTAGCACCAAAAACTCGATGGGCTATGGTGAACTTGGTTGGCTCAGTGGGAGGGAAGTAAGGCGCCAGCACGCATCTCTCCGCACACCGTCGCCTCAAAATCTTGCATGCGGCGCAAGGGCTTACAACAACAGGTGGAGTAGCCGGAGTAGGACTTGGGGAAGAAGGAGGAGAAGATGATGAAGATGAGGAGCGAGAGACTAGCTGAAGGGTTGATGAAGGTGTGGTCATTGTCTTGTTCATGTCACTGCATTCCATATCTTAATTAGCTTCGAAATATGTCTGATCAGAGAGAGAGAGAGAGAGATGCAGAGAGAGAGAGAGAGATGAGGCGGGGTTTGCTTGGAGAAGAAAGCTGGGAGCGTATAAATAAGGGAAAGGGAGGCCTGGCCGGCAAAGGGACGTCATGCAACGTCAGAGATATCGACGCCATGAGTTGAATTTTACCGTTGGGTTTTGAGGCTGCGGCCACATCCAAATTAGGTCGAGTTTTTGGCTTATAGTATGAAAAAAATACTCTTCCCCATGAAAATGTAAAAAGAGACAAAAATCGAAAGTCTTGATTTCTATTTCATTTTGATGAAAGACTCAATAATCACCAATAATTTCTTCTCTCTCTCTCTCTCTCTCTCTCTCTCTTCGGTGACAAACAATTTTGGATTTTGTCGAGGGTCCTTGACATGATGCTACGAAGTTATGAAGTAGAAAAATGCTTATTTTTTGTCAGTTATTTGTTATGTAAATAATTTTTTTTTATTAAAATAAATTATTTTCATCATAAATAATCATTTTAATAAATAATTTATCATAAATACTTATTTTTATTAAATTAACGTGAGCTTATTTATATATTTATATGTTTGAGTTCACATGAATGGAATTTGATAGACTGAAAGTTGGATTAGTATGATGTGAAGATAATAGTAAATACTGAATGACTAGCTCGCATTTACACAAAGAAGACAAAACTTTCGATCCATCTCTTTTCAGCATTGATTACTATAGTACTATATGTCCATACTATGTGGTCTTTTCACTTTTAGTAATACAGCTTGTACAAATCCTTTTATAAAAAAAAAGAAAGAAAAAGGTATCATTCATAAAAAATAATAATAATAGTAATGTTTTTCTAATTTTTTAAAATGTAGTTTTTATTTTTTATAAAAATTTGCACCAATTTATCTGTATAAATCATTTTTCTTTCACATTATTTTGTATTATCCTATTAATTAAATCATAAGACTATTTCCCCACCGTTGATCTGTTCATAGTTTATTATTTCACATTCCAATTTAATTATTAATGTTGGGGATAAAAGGAAATGGGTCCAGTCCTTTGGGAGTCTATAACCATTAAAAGATCGGGCAAGTTAATTTAGACATGTAAAAGGAAAGAGCATGGTAAGATAAGTTGACTCATAGATGTAAAAGAGAAGAGCATCATAAGGTAAGTCTCATTCAATTACTTCAAAGAATGAAAGAGACCTCTATAAAAAGTGAGAGTCTCCTCAGATTTTGGAAGAGCTTCACTATACACAAAAATCCCTTAGATCTTCTCTCTAAAAGGAGGGCATCACTTTCAACCTCCACCAAATCTAAATTTTCTCAATTTATTGAGAGATATTTAAGGTCATGAGAGAATATACAAATTTTTAAAAATAATAGATTTTGCCTCCAAACGATTGTGGATATAAGACTTTATGTCGAACTACGTAAATCTTCGTGTTTATCTCTTTATATACATTTTATATGCTTATTTACTGTTTCTTTCCATTGATGAACATTCAAGCATTGTACCAACACCCAAACTACCATCATGGACTTTTGGATTGTACTGTTGAGGCCTCAAACTACCACCAAGTGTTAGGGATGAAATTTTCATATCTTTTCGGTCTGTTGTGCAAATTTATGTATTAACAGTAATTCTAGTCCTTAGTTGTAATAATAATAATAATAATAAGAACTAACAAAAATCTTCCAAAATTCTCTATCGATGGCCTAACTTTCCAAGTTAAAATAGGGTTCTAGTAATTAGAAAAACGCCTCTCTCTCTCTCTCTCTCTCTCTCTCCAACTTTCTTGGGCTAACTCAAGTCATAGACAAAATTTCAACCAAAAAGCCGAAAAGTCAAACATACTCTGATAAGCATGCTCACAAATTTTCTTTCTGCGCTACAATCTTGTGAAGAAAATTCAAGAGAAACTAAACAGTTAAGCAAGAATTTGCACAAAAATAATAACCACGCTTTAAGCATTTTACTCACTATATATATATATATAACCTAGCTAGCTCGCTAGAGTACTAATCTTTCATCGTGTTTCAACCAAATAATTAGCCTATTTCGATCTTAATTAATTATCCTAATGGCCTCAAAAACCATGTAGTCCACGCACATGACCTACTTTCAATTTACAGCCTTTGCAAGGATGACATGTGGCTCAGGCGCCGGCCCATCTATCTAGCTACTCGATCAGTTAATTTGGAGTACCATTTTTTGGTGACCGAGTTGAATTAGCTTTGCTGCATGCCAACAGTCGGACAGTGCTATCTTTCTACCCTTCTAACCACCTCTCATTGACCTACCATCTACTGAGAACGACTTAGGCATCTCTATGGGTGGTAAGCTTAATTTTGGAATAATTAGTGATATAATATGGTATTAAAGTAAATATCTTGAATTTGAATTCTGACTCTTCACTTCATTAAAGACGGACCCAGACGTTCAAGCGTGCTTTCTCTTTTCCTAAGAATCCTAACTTGGTATGCAAAGTCAAAAAAGCGATTTACGTTACGGCCTCCGACAAGCTTAAGATATAATATAAATAATTAAATATACATCTTAATTCCTATATATTAACTTAATCTTTTGTGGCTAAGTGATGGATTAATACGTAAGAGGTGGAGATCAAAATATTAATTAAGAGTTTTGCTATGTACAAGCAAATCTGCGTACTAATGATTTTACCTTCATATTCTAAATTAAATTAGTACTGTTTTTAATAGAATCTACTTTCTGACCAATCATATTAAATGGGTGAATGTATTAGTGTGTAGAATCGCTTGTAACTAGATTTTTCTATTAATGAATGGATTTTTTTTGGGGGGGGGGGGGGGGAGGGAATGTGGGGTTTGAGGTAGGTGGGAAACCGCTAACTCGCTGTGCACATGAAATAAGAAATTTATGTATGAACAAGTCCTAATTAAGCAAAAATTAAAGAAGTGAAGTCCTCGTGATCACGATCATCTGCCCGCCCTTCTGTATATGATTGTGACCCTTTTGAATAGATATTCTTTAATATATTATTTTAGTTTGGGGTTGTAATCTTAAGTGATCAGCTTTTCCACTACTGCTTGGAAAAACTCATATTCCAGTGGAAATTGTTGGACTCTCTAGTGTTAATTAATTATTTCTCCCCATCCTCTTCCACACTACTGCTCATCTCTATCTCATGTCTTCTCTGAGTCTTTTCCGCGTGGACCTTTACTCCATTACTTACGGCCACAAAGCAGTGTAAACTGAACCATGCAGCTCCATCAGGCAACTAGTTGGCAGTAGTACTACTGTAAAGTACTGAACCAGCTTCAGTTGAATCAATTCCCACCTTTCAGTCAAGAAAACACTGCAAAAATATTATATATAAATCAAATATAAATTAGAGTTAGGGCTTATGATTTGGAAATAATCTCATCCTAAAATTCTCATCCCATCCCATCTCATCTCATTTTCAAATATAATTCAAATATAACTTTTTAAAATTAATTATTACAACTTTTCCAAACTTTCAAACAAAAAATAAAAAGCAATTCAACTTTTTCAAATTCCTAAAAAAAAAATAATATTATAAAATTATATTCTAACAATAATATTTTAATTTTATAATATTTTTTATTTAACTTTTTTCTGTCTCATTTCTCAAAACTCAAAAAATACTCAACTCAAAGTACTATCTCATTACTATTCACAAACTATCTTACTACTATTCATAAAATTCTCATCTTATCTTACTCTCCAAACGAGCCCTTAATTCGTCCAAGTTGTTGGATAGTTTGAATTTGACCCCCAAAATTACTATCAATATTTTCAACGCGCAGTACTTCGATCAGTTTCAAGCATTACAATGTGTAGTCTCGTTAAGATGAACGTAAAACAAATAAAATGATGCAATTTTAAAAAGAGAATCTAATTAATATATAGAGAAGTAATCATGGGTGAGTTTGTTTGCTCTTAATTAGCATTTGAAGCTTGAATTCATCTTCTAAAACATGAGGACTAGTTTAAACATGATAAAATTGATAAGACACTGAAGTTTCCAAGTTGTTACGTGTTTTTGCACGCAGAAAACGAAAAAAAAAAAANATAAGACACTGAAGTTTCCAAGTTGTTACGTATTTTTGCACGCAGAAAACGAAAAAAAAAAAACCCACCTGATCATGTTAAGTGCCAAGTAAAACGAGCTGAATTTTTGTGTCAATTGAATGGTACAAAAGTCATGTCAAGATTCACATAAATAATGTCGTATTCACAAAGAATATTAGCCATCGTGCTACATGAGCTTGTTTCCGCTCTTATAATTAAGTGCATGCAGTTCGCGGGTTACACGACATGATGATCAGTATGTGGAGAGAAAAGTAGGCCGTTGCAAGTACACTTCATTAATGCAAATTCCACATGGCTCTTTGATTGCAGTACTCTAAATTTGCCGACTAGAATGGTTTCACGCCCATGAAATAGGATCCTTAGAACATTGGTATTGGATTCATTATTTTTATCTTTAAAATTTGATAAAAAGTATATATTTTTCATAAATTGAAAACCTTCCTATCCATAATCCCACATTGGATTAGCTATTAGATTCATCAAAATAATAATATAATATTATTTTTTTAATAATAATATTTTTAATTTATTTTTTTTATATTTTACAATTTCACTAACTATATGTTAATTAATAATTTAATTTGATACTTACATTATTATTTCTCAATTTAAATATATTGTGGCTCAAAATTGGGAAACAATAATTTAAATAAATAAAATAATAGTTATATAGTGTGAATAGTGAGTCTTCAAATTTGAAGATGAAGAGAAAGGTACTGTAGCTAAAAGCTTGACATTTGAGCATATGGTGAATCCAATGCCAAGATTTTAAACTTAAAATCATCAAATTTTGAAGATTGGACTATGCTAGTGCTCTTAGAATGGAAATCAATAGTATGACAAACTTTGATATTATAAAGAAGTACTGTTGCGTTCACAAAAATAGAGTTCACAAACGGATATATAAGTTAGACATTATATGTACGTTAGATTTATTTTGTAGTAAAGAGAATTTTTCAGTTGGATACATCACAACAACAAACCATATCAATTTACAAAATTATTTATATAAAATCTCTTTATGAATCAAACAATTCTATTTTATATATGTCAATAAGTAAATGTTTTACACCAAATAGAAACTATTAATTCATATGAAATAGAGAAGATCGTTATTCAGACGAAAAAAAAAACAGGGTTTGTACACGTTTCCCAACTGTGATTTAGAAACATGCGGGACGAAAACTAAGACCAAAACATTCCCAATCGAGACTTGACCAATATATAATACCATGTTGCTAATATATGATCTCTTGTTAATATGATGCAAACCTAAGCTAGCTAGCTGTACACCAAATGAATCTGCACATGAGCACATGTAGGCCATGACATGCATGAAGAAAGTCAGCTTGACACCAACCGGCAAATCCTAATGTTTGGTGGGGAACCGGATCAGCTTTATCCGAATTTCAAATTACATGTTCTATATAGAGATATATATATATACATATATATTTATATATGAAGTGGCTTCGAGTTGTCAGTTTTCTAGATAGAGCTTCTTTCCCTCATCTTTAGTTCATATTTCCAAATCCCATATACATATTCAGCTCTTTGGGTTAAAGGCCCACACGGTTTGGAGCAGAATTTTTAGGGTCTTTGTTCCAGCAATTTTCCCACTGAGACAGCTACGAGCAACCTCAAAGGTCCTAGCTAGCTCGAGTTCCTTCTCCTTCTCTCTAATTTCAATGACTGGCCTGAAGGCCACAGAATCATCAGACACGTTAATACGTCATCATGTAGAGCAGTGGAAGATGATGATGAAGTACACGCGGTTTTGAGGATTCGATTTCTGTCATGAGAACTGTTTAAATAGTTGTATAAATTTAGAGGTCATGTGTGTCCAACTTAATGGGATATAGAGATCAGGTTATAAGTTCGCAGACTGGACCACGCCATTAAAATCAAACACAGGACACGTACGATGTTGGAATCTTTTATCACATGAGGAAAGGACGCATGGCGACAGATTTGTGAGTTGTTTATAACTCTAACCGAAAGGGAGTAACATTATTGAGAAATGATATATACAAATGTACAAATTTCGCATAAATTTTTTATAAAAAAATAGATTTACTGTGAAAAAATATGAAAATTTTACTTTTTTTTTTATAGAGTCTATATTTTCACAAAAGACTTGGACAAAACTTCCATTTTTGAACTTGTGCTCTTAATTATTTTTGTCACGTCAACATTTTTCATTTAAGTTCTGCTGAGTGTGCTGATGTGATCAGATGCCTAGAAAAGGTTTGCTGAGTGTGCTGATGTAATTAATTAGAACGTACATGCATGCAACGCGCTTTATCAACATGTAACCAGAGTGGACCCTTGGAGAACCCAAGGGATCAGATGCCTCTAGTGGTTAAGTTATAGAGGAACTAATTAGCTTCTTTCAATAAAAATAAATAATCTCCCCTTGAACATATATACCTAGCAAGTTGTTTATAAGAGCTGAGTGTATTCTATCACTAAAAAAAAAAAATATTTGAGACAGATTATTTACAACAAGAATGACTATTTAGGATAAAAATAAATTTATTTTAACAGGAAACGAAATAGTTAGCAACAAATAAATAATTTTTTTATAGTGTATATTGCATGACTCATTCGGGCATGATTCTTAGTTTCGGTCCATTGAAGAAAAGTATCGTAAAATAAAAATTTAAAAAACGTAGTTTTGGCCCATTGCAAAAAAAAATACTATAAAAAAATGAAAAAAAATATATAAATATAATGAAGAAATTATATACATTACAAAACAAAAGAGGGAAAAAAAAAAAAAGCACAATCACAATTATCACTAAAAGAGGAAATTACCTACATATATTATACCCCTGCACTACAATCACAATCACAATCACAACCTAAATTAAAAATGCAACATTCAAGCAGCACAATCACAACCAAGAGTCACCAATCTCACCAAAGTTACCAAACATTACACCCCTTTAGTGTCACCAAACTCACTAGTACTCTCAACCAGTTTACAATGTATCAGAATTAAAAAAAAAAAAAAAAAAAAATTTACAGTGTATCTTAATTAAAAAAAATGCTGAAATGAATGACAAACAAAGTTACAATAAATGACTCTCACCAAACTCCTCAAACTCCAAGCATCCTGCATTGTTTTGAAAATTAAAAAAGTTAGACATTAAACTACTTAGCCAAATTAGACGTACAAACAGTAAAGTACTACATCATATGAAAGTTAATGAGCTACCAGACTCCCTCCCATAATAATGCTTCTTTCTCAATCCTTCACAATTATTTTGGAGTTCACAGCTAGGTTTACAAAAACATAAAAAAAACTTATAAATTAAATAATTAAAATAATAAAATATCTTATTAGTCATTTAAAAATGAAGGCTAAAAGCATAGATTTACCCAACTCAAGTCTATAGCTCATGGCATCATCAACAGTATATAATCCAATAGGCATTGACCTTAACCAATTCTATATACAAATTATAAACTCTTATAAGCATTCAACACACGACTTTCAATGCTAAACGCTAACTTAGAAGCAACCGTAATGATAAGAATGGCCAGCATATCTCAGACTACTCGAGAAAGGATTGAAAAGTTGGTGGAATGAACCTTCCACCAAATTAATATATAAAATGTATCGTTAGGTGCCTAATATCTTCCAAAAAATAACGTTCAACCTCATATTTATAGTGCATAATATTCCTCAATGTTCAAATTTGATAATACCTTCGCATCAAAATAGTTGAACTTCTTCCATGTGTGTCATCTAAGGAATATGTTGAGCCGGTCGGTTGTGAGGAGCTACCACATTAACTTGAAGACTGACCACTATAATCTAAAACTACAATAATCAACTTATATTGGAGGGGGGTGAAGAATCGTAGCCACAAATACTAATCTGTTTATTTTTTCAATATTTATCATATTTAGATTTCATCTTGATAGTCATACCATTCAACAACCCAACACTGTCATCACAGCTCTGTTACAAGTGGTTATAAAACTCGAGAGCTCCTCAAAATACATGTTCGCAATACAGTATGTGGAACCAAATATTTGAATTTTTATATCATAAAATAACTTCAAAAATTAAACAAAATACCTCACATTTGCCCAATAAATAGTGTCTAGCACACCAAGACCTCTTCTCCTCCTTATTGGCTCCAACAAAGCATATTTTAGATCCCCATCCTCAACCTTCATCCGCTCGAGCTCTCTCTGATACTTTTGCGCTACATCTAACGTCTTCTATGTGGACTTCCATCAAGTGGGAACATCCAAGGTCAACATACTATTAGATGGGATTTCAAGTTGTTCAACTATAGCCTTAAACTTGCCAAACTTTTAGGGGGAAGCCTTCGGATCTGTTTGGGGCTGTGGTATGGGTCTTAAAAAGTATTTAAATAGCTTTAAAAGCTCTTTAAAATAAAAATTAGATTGTTTGAGTGTTACATATTAAAGCACTTATAATCTCAACTAAGCTAAAGAGTACATATGAGGAAAAGCATCATTTTAATGATTTTTCTCAAACGTGCTTTTCCAGATAATGTGAAACGTAATTCGAATTTTAAAAATACTGTTAATGGACGAAAATATCTATACAACTTTCAGATAATTACAACTTTTAAACTTTCAAGAATATGTGGTCATAATATTTTAAAATTCAAATAATCGTCATTTCTACCTCAAAAAATATTTTTTAAATTTATTTCTAAACAAATTTAATATGTTTGAAAGTGTTTTAAACATATGGTTACCAAACAGTAAATAACTTCTTAATAGTAGAACTTATTACTTAAGTTATAAGCTATAAGCCATATTTCACACGACAATCCCAAACATGATTGTATCCACTTTCACTGTAGTATTTTTAAAGTTTTGAATTTCGTACCGTACCGGCCAGTATGGTCAAAATATATCGTTTATGTGGCTTAGCTAGTATAGATAAGGGTATAGTTTCGTATCAATTAGAATTTCAGTTGTTTCGGCCCGTACAAGCCTATATTTCGGCATTTACTTTTTCCTTCTATTTTTTTCATTTTTTCAAACTGCAAACTCATTT
Organism: Pterocarya stenoptera; assembly: GCA_003123785.1. Lineage (NCBI taxonomy): Eukaryota > Viridiplantae > Streptophyta > Magnoliopsida > Fagales > Juglandaceae > Pterocarya > Pterocarya stenoptera. The sequence goes on from QEOT01004333.1 coordinate 534,920, forward strand.
TTGACCCCTTAATTTAGACCAGACTATTTATAATTTATATATATTTATATATAATTTATTCATATATTGACTATTATTTTGAAATATAATATATATAATTTATTCATATATAGATTATTCCAAAACTGTACCCATATTGAAATATCTCGTTTCAATATCTAGACCGAAACGATCATCGATACGATATTCAAAACATTGAGTATTTCGCTTGAACCAATCTATTGCAGTGTCATTAGCACTAGCATTGTCAACTATAAGAAAAAGAAATTTTGTAATCCCTAATCTTTGATACAATCATCCAACTCCTTTCCAAAAGAAACCCTTGTGATCTTCAATTTTCTTGAACCCTATAATCCGTTTATGCAATATCGACTCACTGTCAATGAAGTGGGCTGTGATACGCATATAATTAAGATTCTGAATTGACATCCACATATCAGTCGTAAAAGAAACTCTTTGGCAGTGCTGATAAACATCTCTTTCATTCGGGCATTCTCATTGGCATGCATCTTCAAATAATCTCGCAAAACCATATACCGTATAGGGATGGAAATTCGGGGCTCAAGAAATTGCACCACTTGTCCCTCAGTGATGAGAAAAGGCATCTCATTCGAAATGATTATGGCCGCAAGTGAATCCTTCAATCTCTTATCACTGTATTGAGGGATTAACAATTTTTTAGTTAGCATACCATCAGTGGCCATCGATGTTTTGTAACTTAGCTTCGTCTAATCTTTGAAATGGTCTCATGTCCACGACCATCTCTTATTAGGTCATGGTGGTTGACCGGCATCAATATCCAATTCATCCTCCTCCTTAGGAATACCTTCATCTTCTATATTTATAGGTACTCAATTACTTGCAAGCTCCAAGTATGGGTCTAGGGGTGGAAGTACCTATTGGGATAGGAATTGTGACATCCCCTTATAGATAATTGTCGAAATAGGTATAGCATCCATATCCATATCACTTGAGCTGGAATTAAAAAAAAAAAAAAAACAACCAATAAGTTAAAGTAAATAGAAATACTTTGAGATTATCCATGTCCATATAATAATTAATATATAAGATCATCCATATACATATAATAATTAATATTTAAGATCAAAACAGAAATATTCTAGCACTAAACAAACAAATCATTAGTTTTCGATGAATGATGTAATTATGGGCCAAGCCAACCCCTACTGAAAGGACAAGTCAATTCCTTGCCAAGATTCCATTGAGCCAACCAATTTTTCAGGCATGAAATGGGTTTTGTTTGGGCTTAGGGATTTGTTTCAATGGGGTAATGCTACTTTGGTAGGCTTCTCGTTCTTTACTCCCATAACCATTTTGAAATTTTGGACCAAAAAGAAAGATGAGTATATAAATTACCACTTACATGACACTAATTATATGTATAAAGAAAAGTTAAAAGTATCAATATTTTTATAGAAACCGATATAATTATATCAGCGATATATTTCGTGTGTCAATGAAAAGACTTCCTGATAGATTTATTATCCATAGATTTATTCTTATGTTATAAGATGCCCGTCATATGGTTCTAGTTCTAGTAAGTGCTCTTTCCTTCTTCCTTTTTCCTTAGCAATTTTGTGCATAAAACCACTTGTGCAATTTTGTGAGCAATTCTTTCAGATTGTGTTTGAGTATATATAATTAAATTATATATACTCAAACACAATCATTTTTAATTATATATACTCAAACGCAATCTGAAAGGAAAAAAAAAAAAAAGGTTGCAGATCCTTATCTAATTTCCCTGTTGGTGGCCTTCAACCTTTCATTATCAACAATGGCTTCAGAGAATTAGGTTTTTGAAGAAACCCCCTAAAGTGGACTAATAATAGTAGAGGCTTTGCAAACATTGGAGAAAGAGGCTACATCCCTGCATTGCAAATACACAATGGGTGCTTCTCTTCAAAGTTGGAAGCCGTATTGAATCAAAACAACATCGTTCTACTAGAAATGGAATGATGTCGGTTTCTTCAAGACTCTAAACCTCTCTCAGATATAAAATGAAGTCATTTCATTTGAAATGGAACGACGTCGTTTTACATTCTAAAAAAATGTTTTAATCGGAGTCGAAGTTCAGAAGTCGAAGTCCATATGAACTCTGACTCCGATTCAACCAAAAAATTCAGAGTAACTCCAACTCCGATTTCAAAAATTCTGACTCCATCAAAGTCGGAGCCAGAGTGAACGTCAGCAGGAGTCAGAGCCGGTGGAAGTCTTGCCTAGTCCTAGGGCGGGATAGGTCATGTCTAATAGATCTGAAGCTGCTTGAACTCCTAACATCGTGCATGTCACCGAAATATGCTTGGAGGAGCGGCAACTCATGGGCTTCTTGAGCAAATTGAGCCGCACATGTGACTCATGCACCGATCTTTTGTAGTGTTTTTGCTGATTAGCAATTGGGGACAACGTGATGGGGCGTGTGTGGTTATGTGGTCACCGGAGAGTAAATATGCGCTCAATCGAGCTAAGATGAAAGAAAAAAAAAAAAATTGATTTAATATAGGAATGGGTCAAGATCAGTCTATCGATATCCCACTCCTTTATAATTATTTTCTTCACATGCACTAGATTTCTTATATTCTGGTGTTTGATGGGAATTGATTTGAACCAGGAATTTAATATAGGGATGGGCCATGATCAGTCTATTGATATCCCACTCTTTTATTTTGTATTTTCGTCACATGTACTAGTTTTCTTACAGAGCTATGATCCACACATAGGCCTGTACACGGGGCCCATGTGTCTATCAATTTGGTTTCTTATATTCTGGTCTTTGATGGGAATCCGACCCCTCAGTTAACCTAAATATTTTAAGGTAAAAGGTTATGTTTGGAAAAGATGTCTCACTTAAAATTTTCATCTTCATCTCATCTCATCTTTACACCTTTTCAAATTTCCATACAAAATATAATAAATAATTCAACTTTTTCAAATCCCAATATAACTTTTTCAAATTCTAATTCAATTTTTTCAAATCTCAAAACTAAAAAATAACTTTTTCATTTCTCAAACTCAATTTACAGAATCTATTATCGATATCCCTCTTCAATTGAACCCATTAAGGAATACTTGCAGGTTTCCTCCATTATAAACCTAATCCACCAATAATTAGGGGTGTCAAATCTTGTTGTATAGTGTCAATATATATATATTATACTATATAAATTAATTTAAACATGACCTGTTAAATTTATTATGTCAAAATTTTTTATCCTAACACGACCTGTTAATATAATGAGTTGTGTCGTGTCAACCCAATTTGATCCGTTAGTGAATACTACAAAATAGGTTAACATAACACGATCCGATCCATTTTAACTTGTTTATGTAAATGATTTGAACAGACCCAAAATTAATCTGTTTGACCTGATTAAGTTTAACATAATTTTATATAAATGTTAAAATCACAATATCTATAAAAAAAAAATATAAAACTAACTACAAGTCTAAAATTACAATTCAAACAGTAAAAATATCGAAATTAAAATCTCAACAATTTAACCTTTAGGTATAAGGGTATAATTATAACTTTAACTTTCTTAATGAGTTATAATAAGCTATAATGAGTTAAAACGGGTTGACCCGTTAAGTAATCGTATCGTAACGAATCAATCCATTAAGATTAAATTCTAACAAGTTATTATCGTATCGTGTTCATATTGAGTTAATAGGTCATGTCACATATTGCCAACTTTGCCAATAATGTAATAATTCTTATATTAACATAAGAAAGCATGTATGTTGATCTATTGTCACAAATTTTTCGTAGCAAATTTGGTTATTTCCAACGAAATAAATTTAATCGTTATATGCAGTTCATTATTAACAACGAAAATATGATCGTTGCAAAACTTACCGTTTCACAATGTCCGATCTCTTGTAGCGATAATCTATTAATGTCAAGCCTTGATAAATATCATCTTATTCTGTAACAGATCTTATATATTACTATGAGTTTACTACAGAAATTGTGATCTTTTTTAATCAAAACGTCACTTCCTGAGATTGAGAGGCAGTGCTCCATCCCCCGCTGGGCCTCCCGCTGGAGGTGTAATGTTTTTCTTTTATGTGTTTTTTTAAAAATTATTTTTTATATAAAAATTTTAATACTTTTTAATATTTTTTAAAAATAAAATAAATTTAGAATATTATTAAAAAATACTTTCTTAATTAAAAAAAAATCATTAAAAAATACTTCTTTAATCACGAAGTAAAATAAAAAATATTTTTTAATGATTTTTTTTCTTTTTGGTTAAAAAAGTATTTTTTAATAATGTTCTAAATTCCCAACGAGGCTCTAACTTTTTCTTTTTAAATTTAAAATATTATTTAAAACAGCTTCCTTAATCAGAAAGTAAAAAAAAAAAATTATTAAAAAATACTTTCTTAATCACGAAATAAAATAAAAAATTATAATTTTTTAGTTTACTTCATAATTAAGAAAATATTTTTTTAATAATAATATGATTTTTATTTTATTTTTTAAAATATTTAAAATTATTAAAAATATCTATATAAAAAAATAAAAATAAAAAACACATATAAAAAAATACTAGAACCTAGTAGGAGCTCCGAGTGGGAGCCCCCAGCGGGGGTTTAGCATTTTCCTTAGAGCGGTGCTACTCCCACCGCTGGGAGCTACCGCTCCTTCTACCGTTAGTGTAAATTTATGTTTTTTTTTTTTTTTTTGAACTTTTTTACATCTATTTTTTAATACATTTAAATATTTTTTAAAAAATAAAAAAAATCATAATATTATTAAAAAATACTTTCTTAATCATTAAGTAAAAAAATAATAAAGAAAAATTAAAAAATTAGAGCGATAAAAACCAGCAGTATAAACCATTGATAAAAGTAGCATTTTCCTTTTCCTTATAGTTATCTGGAACTTTCAAGATCCAAAAGCTCACAATTATTTAGTAATGATGCTTTATGAGAATGCATACTGTTTGTGTCAATATGTCTTTGTAATAATGCTCATGGGTTTTTCCTTCTTGTGTGGATTCTGCAGAATGGGTATGGATATCAAGAATGATGCTACAGCAGCCGCTGTAAGAGCTACAGGTGGTTCTAATATGTATTTTTGTTATAGATTTTTTTAATAATTTTAAATATTTTAAAAAAATAAAAAATTTCACAATATTATTAAAAAATATTTTTTTAATAATTTTTTTATTTTACTTTGTAATTAAGGAAATATTTTTTAATAATTATTTTTACTTTATAATCAAGAAAGTATTTTTTTAATAATATTTTTATTTTATTTTATTTTTTAAAAATATTAAAAAATTTTATATAAAAAGTAAATAAAAAAACAGTCAACAGTAGCTTCCAGTGGTACTGTATTTGCATCTAATTTTCAATTATGATCATTGTTATTGTGTTGAGCAGAACAGAGGGCATCTTAGACAAACCTTAGAAGACAAAATACAAGGTTCCAGGCCCTTTTCACTTTAAGACTGCATCTTGCAAGATCTAGATTCAAGATAATTGTGTCTGTCCCAAGATCAATGATCAGTAATCACCGAATTTTTAAGCAAGCCAACATCGAGTAGAAATTTCAACTTTTTGATGTGATTGCTCAAAATGCCACCTAAAAATCCATTATTGTCTTTTTTTTTTCTTTTTTTTTTAACGCTCATGGAAGAACTCATTTACAACTTATTTGTTTTTAAGATTAAAATTTAAAATTTTAAAAATTTTTTATCTTATTATTTTAATTTTTTTAAATTTCTATATAAAATAAATAAATAACTTAATTTTTTCAAATCTCAAAATAAATATAATATTAAAAAATATATTTTAACAATATTTTATTCAACTTTTTAATTTTAATCTTATCTCATCTCATCTCTAAAAATAAACATGTTATTTTGATACTATTTCATGTAAAACCCGCTATTTTTTTCTCATAACCCACTTGTCTTACAAGAGGAAGAAGAGCAGCGAAATTGTGGATGGTAAAAAGACACATGTCTTGATCTTTGCCAAGCTGATGATCCAAGAAAACAACTGTCCCATTTCACATTCTACGAGTACTTTTTACGAACACTTTGTCCTACAGTTTCAACTAGATCGACAATCACAACAAGCTATTTACAAAAAGAACACTAGATTACAAACACATCATGAAAATTATATTCCAAATTGGAGCTATTGTTTTTGATTTTACGGATTGACTTTCTTACATCTTTTGAGAGACATTGTCACTGTTATACACGCAAAAGAGAAGATGAGAAAAAGAAATTTGAGAGAGAGATGGACATGAGAATTGAATTTATAGAGTAATAGTAGGCATTAAGGATGAAAATCTCCCAAACCAGAACGGGAGAAAAAATCATTTCCGACTCACGTGGTCACTCAGGTGTCGATTGGTGTCGTCTGGAGCTCATGATCGCAGTTTGGGATAGTGATATGGTGCTTGTGTGACCATGTGAGTCGGGAATGACTCTTTCTCCCGTTCTTGCTTGTGGAGAGATTTTCGTCCTTATCAGTTGGCGTCGTCTATGTGATTGATTTATTTTTTATAACAGAAGTGGAATAAAGATTTCCTAGCTTCTGAAGTCATCTTTGAATGAGCAAATAAGGTTCCTCTTACTTTTTCATCTGTCATTATTTTTGTTTTATTGCTTTGCATAGTGTTATCACAAAAGAAAATGGGTGAGAGAACCTCACCCATACAGCTAAGTGCATCGTGACACATGCACCTGACGCTTCACACCCGAGATGAAATTCTTCACCCATACAACTAAGTGTGCTATATAGTTAACGACACTGTGCACGTCAACACCCACAGTGTACTTAAGTGTAGGGTGCATGTCAGAAATGCACCACTATGCAAGCATGCACAGTGCCATGGTGGGCACAAGACCACCATGCACCTTGGAGGCTCGCAGTACCAGGGTGCTACCTACGCCCATCACAAGTAACTACGTTTGTATCCGGCCACTCCTCTAGAGGCTGCCCCCCAAATCACGTTGTATTGCGTCCTGGGGTTAATGAAACTCCTTCGCCTGCTAGCAGTGAGCCCAACAAGGGTGCTGATGGCCACCACTGGGACCACCGGCACTTTCTGTCTCCACAATTGGCCCCTGTTCACAGAGGCAATGCACATAATACACATTGCTTGCAAAGTGTACGCATGCGATCAGTTACCACTTCACCAACTGTTGTAGATTGCAGAGGCCACCAACAGCCACTACCAGAGCCGCCGGCATTTTTTGTCACTGGCGTGGTGGTCCTTAGCAATAGAAAATGCTAGTGAGACATTTCCCACCAATCTCACAGCAGCGAACAAGAGTCTCGTCACCTTCCTCCTCAGTCTTGATGAGTTTCTCGGCCACAATTAAAGCATCTCAGCCAACACAAGCCCCACGGCTAGCTTCAACTGCTCGCCCAAGTTGCCTGCAAATTCCTCAGCCTCACTTGCCCTGTCAGAGTGTTCTCGACCATGGATTCCTCTACGGTTCTACCATTGGAGTTGTTGCCCATCTACTTAAGCTCCTCAACCACGTTCCTTTGAAACCACCTCCTCAGCCACATGGAGCTGCCCGCCTACATGAGCTCCTTGACTACCTTCATCGAACACCACCTCCTCAGCCACATGGAGTCTTGCCCAGCCTCACTTGCTAGTCCATAGTTGCTCGGCGTGGAGATCCCCCACCACAACGACTGCAGAGTATTGCATGTCCTTGGCCATAATGCAACGATCCATACTTCTACTCACCCACAATGATGGTTAAACGACCACAAGCTCCTCGGCCCTACACTGCTGCTAGGCCAAGGGTAGTTACTCGGCTATACTTGGTCACCTGAGCCTGCCTAGCAAGCAGTGCACACCACAGAAATTCGGTGTTCTAGATTTACACAACACATTACATGGGCCATGCAATGTGCACCACTGACCACGGTTCCTCACCACTATGTTTTCCCTCCAAGACCATTCCTCACTAGAAGCTTACTACCTTACTCATCGGAACAAAAACCAGAGAAGCCTTGCACAGCCTGCCATGCCCAAAGTTGCATGTTTACTCGTGGATCCCGAACATGAAGGTAGAAATAGAGCACTTGATCGCCGGTTGTAATCAAGTCTTGATTCACTTGAACAAAGCGAAAAGGATACACAAACCAAAAAAAACAACAACCAATGACGTATGATCTTAGTCTAGCAAAAATTTGAAACTGTAGCTAAATTGCTCTGGTTTTTCTTCCTCAAATTCTCTATTTGAATTTCATTTTTACTAGCAAATTTGGTTTTTGGAAGTTCCCCCACACAACTCTTCGAGGTTCCACAAGAATCCTAGTAACTACACGCCCCAGGTACAAACTTTGTTCTAAATCATCCGCATAGCGCAAAAGATCGACTACAAAGCCCCTCTCAGGCACCACTTGGGCATCTTAATCCCTCTTCATTGGAGTAGACCGCTCGGTAACGTAAGCCCCCATATCTTTATCATTGCTACAGCAAGGCTTCACCGCACTTTAGTGAAATGATTCAAGTTTGCATATTTCAAACTTATGATTTGGATTATCTACACTAACATGTTTGGTTTTTGGTGTAGTCGAGATCTGTCTCCCACCACAGCGCAGTCGAGCACATATCCCACCAAAGCACCAAAGTCGATGCTCCGCACTTCCACTAGTGAACAATAGAGGGAACACCCCTCTTAAGTGTCGCATCTCTGTTAGCCTCAACGGGGTCAAGCCTATCTCCCTCCAAAGTAGCAAAGTCGATGCTCCGTGCTGGCACCCAGTGAACAAAGGAGGGAACACCTCTCCGAAGTGTCTCATCTCTCCTTGCCACCCAGCATGATCAAGTCCATCTCCTGCTTGGTTATATAAGTCAATGCTTCGCACTCGCACCTGACGAACAAATAAGAGAACACATCTCCTAAATGTCTTATTTCTCCTCGCCTTAATGCGGTCAAGCTCACCTCCTGGTAAAGAAGCAAAGTCAATGCTCCGTGCTCGCACCCGATGAATAACGAAGGGAACACCTCTCCTAAGTATCCCACCTCATATCACCTCACCTCAATGCAGTCGAGTCATCTCCCACCTAGCAACTTCTCTAGCAAACGCCAAGTGACGACACTCACGCCACCAACGCCAATGGGTTACCTCCGAGAATGAACTTCCAAGCTCCACATCCGCCTTATGTGGGTTACCTTAAAAAATGAGTCAACGGGTTTGGTAACTACTTGAGATAGACCCAGGGGGTCGACAAACTCCCTGACCACGTAGCACAAGTTATTACAAACAAAATCTAACATCAATACCAAAATGGAAACACTAACAGAAAATCACATCAAAGGGTGAAGAATCCACTACTACCAACAATAGAAAAAACAATCACAGAGATACTAACTCTTTGCTAACGGTCACATTCAACCATTTGGGCAAATGTTTGTACAAATAAACTTCTCGCCTAATGTGGTGGCACTTAACATGGTCGAGGCATCTCCAACCTATCTCTCCAAGCCGAACTTCACACTTACACCTAGAGCGGTTGAGCCATCTCCTGCCTAACTCCCTAAGCTGAGCTTCGTGCTTGAAGTTCTTCATTGCTTAGCACGAACAAATAGAAAACTGGAGACCATTGCTCAGAATTTATTTTTCTACAGTGTTTCACAGACTATCTATGTCGCGGCTTGACTTAAAGATTCTCAAGATCTCCTTGTTGAAATTGACCTTAAGAATCGCGTGCATATTGAAGGGGTAAAAATAGCCTAGGCCCAATATAGCATTGTAGGCCCAATCCATGAGGGTGCCATTATCAGGATGAGACAAGAAAAGAGGAACGTGACAGGAAAAGGTGAAAAATGAGAAAAAGAGCATGAAGGGGAGTCAGACACACAAAAGAGATAGTGAGGTGACAAAAGGCTAACATTCCCCACTCCCAAGACCTCGGTAAAAGGGAATCAAATGGACAAAAATTGACAACTTAAAAAAGGGGGAAGAGAGCTTCTTCAACTTCTAGGAGGAAAACTCAAGCATTATTATCTTATCGAGGCTCAAGAGTTCATCGACCACCATTATATAGTGAGATACGAGAGATCATAAGAGATTGTAAAATACTCTCATTATATTGATTTGACTTCCAAACAACCTGTGGACTTAGGCTCAATGTTGAACTACATAAATTTGTGTCTCTCTCTCTATTTATATTTCCTATATCTATTTTCTATTCACTGGTATAGATATATGTGCGGGCACTGTCTCACTGCCTCAAACTGCCATTGTGGACTCTAGACAACACTAAGTGACCACGTGGAATGACTATTTCTCTCATTCTGAACTACGGGGAGACTTTCATCCTTAACATAAGGGATATGAGGAAAAAAGAGAGTAATAATACATACAGTACTAGGATGTGCATTCACTCATTTTGAAAAAAGTGAGACCATTATTAAATAAATAAATTTTTCATGTGAGTCCTAGATTTATCCATTTTTTTCAAATGAGTGTGCAGGCTTGCACACCTTAGGATTACAAATATAATTTCTCAAAAAACATTAGTACTTTGAAAAAGAGAAATTATATTTGCAATACTATAGTGTGCAAGCCACGTTACTGCTTTTGAAAAAAGTGAATAAATTTAAAATTCATAAGAAAAAATTATTTTTTTAATAATAAATCCCACTTCTTTTAAAGGGTGTGCATGCATGTCCTAAAACTTACATTGTCACTATTATGCGACGTCGGTTTGTATAAAATATTTTGGGTTAATTACACTTTGCCTCTTAAACTTCTACTCAATTCACAATGTGCCTCTAAAACTATTAATTGCATCAAAGTGGACCCTCAAACTTTTAAAACTTTCCAATCCCCCCTTCAGTCTAGCAGCAACGTTAAATCTACCAGAAATTCACTGCACGTGCTGCTCATATGCATAACATTCACTGCAAAAATATAATTTTTATCTAATTTATTGTCATTGACTATATAAAATATAAAATAATATATGATATTAATTAATAATAAATCATAAATCATGAAATAAATTTTTTTATTAACTTTTATATGGTTAATAAATATCATATAATTTCATGATGTACATAGATTATTCATACTTACTTGCAATTTTGGTATAAAATAATTTTATATATGGTTAATGATTAATGTTTTATTATTTTTATATTTTATATGGTCAATAATAATAAATTAGATGAAAATTATATATTTACAGTAAATTTTTGTTAGATTTAATGTTGTTGGTAGACAAAATAGAGATTAAAAAGTTTTGAAAGTTTGAGTTTCACTTTAATATAATTAGTAATTTTGGAAATATATTGTAAATTAAGTAAAAATTTAAAGAAGTAAAATGTAATTAATCCAAATATTTTTTATCATTGAACATTAATTTTTATGGCAGATGTCCTGTTGAAGAGGCAAACAAAGGCAAGCCAGAACGCACAAGTATACTCAGATGATCCAAACTATATATGGAATTTTATATGCTTATTATTGTCGGCTACAAAATCTTTTGGAACTAGAAAATTTGCTTGTGGACCCACAAATAAATCTCCACTAATAAGCAAATGGGGTCTAAGCTTGCCACGTGTCGAGTATCGTAGGTGACCATTCTAAGAACAAAAACTCCGCACGCAATCACTTTTATGCGCCCTGCGCAGGCTGTCCGTAGCGGAACTGCTTATTAAAAGGGAGCATTCCACCTTACCATTTTCTTTGTTTTTCGGGTTAATTAAGCTCTTTATAGATTTAGGAGAGGTTTAAACAGTGAATAAAATAAATTAAGATAAATTAAGATGAGATAGAAGTTAAATAAAATATTATTATAATATTATTTTTATTTTAAAATTTTAAAAAATTAAATTATTTATTATGTTTTAGATAGTAAATTGAGATGAAATTGATTAGTCACATAAAAAATTACATCAACAAAATGCTATCATAAATTGTTTTACGAAAAGAAAGAGCATTGTTCCAAGAAAAAACAAATGATCTTAGGTTTCCTTACCAGTCCCAATTCACCAGGTATAATGATGTTTGTTTCTCTTACAAGAGTAATTAACTAGAGATGATTCAGGTTGTTAAGAACGTGCTTCACACCACCAATTGCATGGATGACCTGTAATAGATGATATGGCAGCACGAGGTGCTTGGTGGAACTCCAATGCCTTAGTTAGAGAATGGTGGCCTCACTATAAGTTTATAAATGAATGACAAATAGGTTACATTTAGGTGTTATTTATAGGAGTATCAAAGTGTTGATAACGGCTAGCTCAAGAGTTTATCTTGAATAACCCTCAAATAATTGGTAGGATAGCTTTCCTGATCCATCGGATGTGTTCTCTATTTTCTATACTTTTCACCACGTGTCCATAGATTTAATCGTTGGGCTTGCAGATCAGCCTCAATTCTTAAGGCCTCAGATTTGGGCCCTCCAACACATGGCCTTATTCCTCCAAGGCCCTAAATATCCATTCCAGTTACTCAATTAATTTCCTTCGTGTCTACACAAGGAAAATTTATCAATTCATGCTTTTACTCTATCTCGCTAGTTTGAGATAGATGGATAACCCATGAGATTGTTACTCCTTTTATCCTGTTGAGGATCTATGCTAACTAAGGTGCGGGCTTTGAAAGATTCAACTTTTCGTTATGTTAAAGATGTGCCCACGTCATCCGTAACTGTTTCCGCACTTTTATTCATTATTTTTTCTTTTATTTAAAAAATGATAACCAGCAGCACTGTCACCCTTTAGCCTTCCCAAGAATCCTTCATCATTGCTTCTTTTTCCTGCTCCACTGCTTTTATCTTCTTGCGTCATTTCCTCTTCTCATTTTCTTTCCTTCCTTAACTCTCTTCTTAAGTTTCAAGAAACACTCGCCACCCTTCACCATTTTTATCTTGTTTCTTCCAATCCTTACTATAATGGCTTAGCGTGGTTCTTCCCATGTTCCCAATTGAGGTTTTGTCCAAGTCCCATCAAGGGTTTCCTCACATTTTGCGTCCGAATCAAACTTTACCTTTCTTTGAGGGGTTCATGTGGCGCTCCATACTCGTCACCCAAGACTTGACAAAGTTGAGCGCTTCGTATCGCATCCTTGACACTGTGGTTCTCATCCTTCCTTCGGAAGGCACCGTCGACGAGGAAGGCTTCTCTGGGAAAGTCTCCTAATTTGTGCCCCAACGCACGGTTTGCACCTTCTATTCATCCGCCCCATTCACGATGTCCTTGATTTCCTTCGATTGGCACCTGCCCAACTTCATTCACACATTTAGCGTGTGCTTTTGTGCCCATGGGTGGCGTTTTGTATGGTTCTGGACCCTCTAGAGAGATGTACCCAGATCTAACTCCTCTATAATTCCTATCGTTCTATTCTGTGAAAGGGCTACCAGGTAATATACGTAGTTTTCATGTTCACTCATAATGTTTGGCAGCATTTGAATGCCAAACAGTGGCAAACAAAATTTTTTCTTATATTTGGTGGTGGCTGGAAAATTTCCACCTCTGAAATGACCATTCAAGACTTTCCCATCTAGGCTAATTTGGGTAGGGTCCCTGATGACAAAAAAATTCTTATAGATCTGACTGACCAAGAACATTTTTGTGTCGACATAGTCCTTAATTGGGTCAAAGATAATGAGGATGCCCTATGGACTGAGAAGCTCTTGACTCCCGCCAACATCGACAGATTCCTTGTTGTGCCTAACCGCTCCCATGTTAAGGGGCATAAATTAAAGGTTCTGACACCTCTTTCAAAGAAGAGGCCTATTTCCCTGCCTTATGAGACTCCTTAAAAGGGTCTTTGTTGCACTGAGGGTGAGGCACCTGCTAATCACCTTGCTGAAAACGTCGAGGGTGTAGCTAACGATGTAGGGCTAGAAGTGGCAGTTGATTCTAGTGCCAACCTAATTGCGGGGGAGGAGACGCCATGCTTCTCCTATACATGTGTCGCCGCCTGCATCTCCTGGGCTTGATGACCTAGATGGGCTCATGGGATAAGACCTTATCGACTTGGCCACAACCTTTGACTTTGATCTGCCCTCCAAGGGGTCGGACTCAATGGGTACACCCCCTTTCGAGTTCCCTTCTTTCTTCTCATCAATCTTGACTCCCAGTGGCGGCGAGTGTGCATCTGACATATATGACGCCTTTTTTATGGGTGTTGTTGGGGTTACGTCTCAAGCTATGACTCCTATTAATGGTGGCGCCCAGAGTTATGTTGTGGACTGGGACCTTCTCACTTGTTTTCCCCCCTCAAGATGGAGCAATGGCGGAGATGTTTCAATGCTTAAGTTTTTTTTTTTTAATTTTTAATTTTTAATTTTAATTTTAATTTTTTATCTTCGGTATGACATTGTTGGCTTGGTTGTACTTTCCTTTACATGTATGGCCCATACCTTACTGTGTCCTTGTGCTTTCTAGGGCGTGGATGACTTGGCGGTTTGGATTGTAGATGATCGCACCAACTTGGAGTCAGAGGTATGACCAGGCAAATGTTTTGGTTTTTTGCTAAAAAGGAACTGAGTCGACTACTAGCTAAGAAAACTGAGGTGGAGTCTTACTTAAAGTAGTCTAATGGGCACATCCGCTCCTTGGAGGGTGACCTTGAGCTCCTTCGCGATGAAGTATCTAAGCTCCGTGGTGAGTTACTCCGCGCCAAATCCCTTAATGCACGTAACAACTTCGCCTTGCAATTGGCAGAGTTTGAACGAGATTCTGCTTGTGCCCAGCTAACAGTTGTTGGTTGCCACCGAGCAACGATGCTTGGGGTCTACCCATGCGTTGGCTTCTTCTGAGGAAGCCCTCAGGCAACTTGCCCTTGAGCTTTTAGAATTGTAGGCATCACATTAGGAAGCTCATAGGCAATTTGGCCTTTAGTTGTCAGAAATGGAGGGGTCTTATGAGGATATACACAGCAGGTTTACTGCTTACAAGAATGACATAGATGTCAAGTAGGATAAAATGAACCAAATCATGCTACACTTAGATGAACCAAACCATGCTACACTTAGATACGAAAGTGGAGGAATAGAAGTAGCAGTTGTTGGAAATGAAATCAGAATTGGTCGCTTCGAAGGGCAAGCTAGCCCGTTTGCTTCCACAACTGGTGATCGGCAAGGCTGTTAGGGATCGGGCCTTTGGAACTTTATGCTGGGATCTAATCTTCCCTAGTTTAGGCTGTCGACCTTATTTGTTGAAATGACCTTTTTACTTTTCTGTCCAGTTGTTATTGTTAGGTAATCTAACTTTTATAAACATTTGTAAACATCTAAAAAAATACATAAATTTATTAATAATAACTTTTTTAAACATTTAAAAAAATTAAAATACAGTAACGACCAAATCCATGGGCCAAACTAATATTCCTTATTGAAAATGTTAGACCCGATGAGAAAAAGGTCAACATGGCGGACATATATAATCCTCATTCTGTCATGATCAATTTGGTATGGAAGGAGAAATATTGCTCCAAGTTGTTCAAGCTATACACAGATATTCATACTTTACTAATCATAAAATTTAAAGTAGATCTCTCATATTAGTTTATGATGAGGTGGATCCGTCTAACATCCTAGTGTTTGTTTGGATGTTGAGAATTGAAAATAAAATTTAAGAATTTTGTTTTTTTTTTTTTTTTCAAAATAAAAAGAGGATTTTTTGGATTGGGAGGAGAGTTGAGATGGTTTGTGAATAGTAGAATAAGATATTTTATAAATATTATTTTTTAATATTATTATTATTTTAAGATTTAAAAAAATTGATTATTTATTATTTTTTGTGTAGGAATTGGAGAAGATTTTTTTAGGATTTGAAAAAATAAAATTGTTTATTATATTTTGATGTAAAAATTTAGGAATATTCTTTTGAGATTTGAAAAAGTAAGATTGTTTTGGTGAGAAAATTTGAGAAGATTCGTTTAGGATTTAAAAAAAAATATTGTTATATTTTGTGTGAAAATTTAAAAAAATTATAACGATAAAGATAAAATGAATTGAAGAGAATTGTAAATTCAAACTAGGCCTTAAGTAAATATGAGTTTTTATGTTTGTGGTGGATTTCAACTTCGATATTAAATAGATAAACATGAGAAAAATGGATGATCTTATAAAATAAAAATAAACAAATAAATATATAAACATGTCTAATTTTAAGATTAGGATGAGTTTGGATGTTGAAATGAGTTGAGTTGAGATGATAAAATATTGTTAAAATATTATTTTTTAATATTAAAATTGTTTTAGAATTTAAAAAAATTAAATTGTTTATTATATTTTTTTATATTATATTTTATATTAAAATTTTTAAAAAAATATAATAATGAATTAAGATGAGATCGGATAAGCGGGATCCAAACGAAACTTTAGGACAAAAAAGTAAAATTAAAATAATTGTTAGCAAGAGGCGGCAAGCGACACTATTTGATGGCAGATAGCCAGCTGGGTGGTCTAGAAAGTTGCTGGCCTAGTACGGTATACCTACGTCGTAGAATCCAAAAGTCAAAAACGAAACCGGGAAGGTGGGGATTGGGACTCGAACGTCACGCCCACGCACCGTTGTCCGTCTCTCTCAGATCCACGTTCAACCAGCACCGCGCATTCTTCTTTTCTTCTTTCAACTTTGCTTTTTCAACCATCTCTCTCTCTCTCTCTCTCTCTCTCTCTCATTTTGCTTGGCTCTGTCTGCATTTGAAGCTACACCTAAACAGTTCCAGTCGAGTCTTTCTGGAAACAAGTTAACCTTTACGCTTGAGGAATCTGCTCGACATGGTTCTGATCAAGGAATTGTATCCTATTTCTTGTTTAATTAACTGTGTTTGCATTGGATGAATCGAGGGAAAAAATAGAAAGAAAAAAAAAAGCTCTTGTTCTTCCGGTGTTTGCTTGCTTCAAATTAAAACGTTGCTGTGTTTTTTTATGTCTCTATATGTGTTTTTCTTTCTTACCATTTGTGGGTTACTCTGTACGTTCTATAAACCTGCCCTCGGATTACTGATTATTATTAATGATTAATGTTCGTTTATTTGGTGGGAACTAAAAAAATTGCTATAATGATTTCAGACAGTTCTTTATTACGTTTCCTTAGCTGAGAACTTTTCGATGGGTGATGTTCTGAAGTCGGATTGTCATGCCCGTTTCGCTGGAAGAGGTAAAACATCACAAACGAATTTAAAGTTTCCCCATCTCATCTCTGACAGGATTGTGATTTCTTTCTGTTTAAAGTTTTAACATTTTTAAAAACAAATTCGTTTTGACTTCATATTGCAGTACGGGATAGCACAGATGTACATGGTCACGAAGATGCAGCAAAAGAACACGACTAGTACTGAAGGGATTGAAGTATTAGAGAGCAGACTCTTTGAAGATGATGTGTATGGAACGGGTCGATACACATCTAAAGTTTATCGTCTGCAAAGGTAAATTTTGAGTGATGAAGAATGTTATATAATGTAGTAGAAAAGAAGTTGTTATCCCATAGGTTGCGTATTATGGATGCAAATTGTTTTATTCTATTATTTCTATTGAGCCGATCATGTCTGAAAATTGTTAATTTTATCCATACTAAACTCAAATTCTGATTCCTAAACCATACTTGGCATTCAGGTATCCGCTTTACTCCTGCTTTCTTTATTATTGATTGGAGTTCTCTGGTTTCTTGGAATAGAATGTCATAACTTTTAGACTTACAGATATTATACTCTCTTAATCTCAACATCTTTCTGCAGCAAAGTTCCTTCTTGGCTTACGAAATTTGCACCAGCTCAAGCTCTTGTCATGAGAGAGGAAGCCTGGAACGCATACCCAAGATGCAAAGCAGGTTTGTCATGTCTCTAGACATTACTCATTGGATGTTTCTTTACATACATTTATTAACATCTTTTTTTTTTTCTGCAAATGGATGCCACATTTCCCAGTACTCAAGGTAAAAATTTTCTCTTTCCAATCAAACTTCAATTTCATTAATCTTTCTGGAAATACTATAGTTCACAGCATTGATATATTCTTTGGTTTTTCTGTTTTGTAGTGCCCACAGTTTTCGAAGTTTCAGTTAACCATTGAAACTGTTCATAGAGCTGACAATGGGCACTCTGAAAATGTTTGTTTCTTTGAATCTCTCTGTTTCCTTTGTCTACATTTGTAAAACTCAAAGCTTTATTTTTATGTTAATTGTTAGCAATTGCATGTATTTAAGGAGTTCAACACATTCTATTCCTACCTTTCTTCTTTCCGGTATCTGTGCCCACACTTTAGCTTAATTGGATGCTTTTTTTAAAGTAGAGGACAGTAACCCCAAATATTATTGAAAATTCTCAGTTATGGTGGTGGAGTACCATAGTACTAGAATATAGTCTGGGGTTAAAAAAAAATCCCAAAACCAAAAGGCTTAACAGAAAATCAATTACTTACAAGACCATAGCTTCAGCTATATGTTAGCTATCACATGGATTTAAATTCTTCATCTGGTACAAAATCGAATTGTATTCTACCTTCTCTTCTGTGTTGGTTTTTTGGCCCTCTTAACTGTGAAGTTGACAAACCAGGTGCATGGTTTGACCAAAGAACTACTAGCAGCCAGGCAAGTGGAATATATCGATATAACTATTCCGGGAAAGGATTGCTGGAGTTACTTAGTTGGAAATTGCAGCATAGACTTTTCCAAGTTCAAATCAGAAAGAACAGGCCGTGGTCCTCTTACGAAAGGGTGGCAGGTTGGAATTTTCTGTACATATAGTTTAATATTGTTATTTGTATCTCCCTCATGGAACATTGGCTTGCATTTTTCCCCTCTTTAAGCAATCACCAAATTGTTTACCTCATTTTACTAAAGGGCTCAAATTATTTTTTAAAACCAAAACTTTCTGAAATGGTCTTAAGTAGTCATTCAAAGCAACATTGCATTTTGCCATTACTCTTTTATAGGTATTTTCTTTTGTAAAACTGTAAGCTGCTGATTGCATGTTTTGTGAATGCAAGACTAGCTTGTGTTTTAACATTCTTGAATTCATTCACAGGATAGGTGTGGTCCGGTTATGACTGCATACAAATTGGTGACAATTGATGCACCCTACTGGGGTTTTGGTCGTCGGCTTGAGCAGACCCTGCTAGCGGTACCATCTCTTTGACTTCAAAAATTTTAACATATTGCCTTGACTATAAACTATTTGGTGCAACAATCATTCTAATTTCTTTTCTTTGTTTTGCCGCTTTACCTAATGAAATACATATTTCAGTCAGTAGCTAAGACCAACAGGATCTTGACATCAATGATTTGGAGTTTCAATGAAAATATAAATTTTCAACTGGACCATAACTTAAGTCAACATCCTTCCATTGATTCTGAATTTTCACTTTTTTCTGCACTATTCGTTGTTTTTTTCAAACATAAGTAGTAAAGAAGCGATAACTACCCAATGTAATGCTTATGGTACAGTTCATAGCTTTATCAGATTATAATTCTCAATGCTCAACCTGTTTTCATTCTACTTTTCCTCAAGTTATTTACTAGAACTCTGGTAGTTCAGGGAATGAGGTAGACCTGCAAGTATGGAAAATATAATGCTCTGTAACTGGGCTTTACTCTCCCTTTTCTTATGTTCTTNTGATTTTGATACAATTGTGAATATATGCATTAGTTGCAGTTCACCACTTAACCTGTCACATGGTTAGTTTATCACCCTTTGTGGCAAAAATGATTGTGACTCTCTGGCCGAAGAACATATGTACACTTTGCTTATATCACCAGGGGAACTTGAAGGGGGTACGCATCCACAATTTCATGCGCGAGGATGGAATTTATACCAGGGAGAGAGGGAGAGAGAGTTATTATTGAGCTATTATTGGTGTCACCTTGGACCAGTTCAATACAGGATGCAAGTACCTACCGCTTGTTACCATCTCGCATCTGTTGATATCTCATTGAGCTGGGAAAGAGTCCATGTCGGGTTAACACTTTTCCAAACAAATTTCAAATAAAATTTTCAACTTCAATCTAAACCTCCTTCAATCTTAAAAACCTCTATTTCAACTTTTGTCCAATGTCTTTATTGAAGTACAGCAAAACACACAAATCAAAACAACTTTTACAAAACCTAAGCAAAAACTATGCTAAAAAATTGTATTCAAACAACTTTTCAACTTTATCTATTCACTTTTACAAACTCCATTATAAAACATTTTTAAAAAAAATGTTTGCTGCATTAGTGTATGTATAAAACATATGTAAAAAAATGTTTGCTGCATGGTGTATGACTGGAGAAGTTGTTGCTCCATTTCTTTTGAAATGCTAGATTATTAGATTTTCATTTGATTTCCTGTGCTCTAAAGCAGATAACCCTCAAGCCAGCTCGGGTGACAAGCACCGTACATCTTAACGGGAAAACAGAAGATGGTGAAGGCATTCATGGCAAGAAGTAGCGACCTTGAATCTCAACAGCATGTGCATGCCATTATTACACAGCGCAAGCTCAATGTTGCCGGTAACAATATTATTAGTAATTGTAGCAAAAAGAGTAGACACACACAAGCAACATATATATCAATTCTCACAATAGAAATTTTCTGACACTCAGAATACTATTTCCTGTGAACCTGAAGGAGTAGTGTGCAGCTGCCGGGGACGACGGGATCATTGGATCGACTCTATGTGTGTGATCACTCTGTTTGTGATCACTCGAAAAGGCAAAGAGAGAGAATTTCATTTTCCTTTTGTCACTGAAGAATGTTGTACATAAAACATACAAAGAATCGTATATGAACCAGTGGCAGCAATTAGGATGCTCACAGTTGTGTCATATGTTGTGCTATTACCACATTATTTTACTGATGTTTTTTGAAATTACTGATTTGTTCGGTTTTCATCATTTTTATTCGTAATCATATCTTACCATGACAGTTGATTGGCAGTTATACCTTATAAGCAACTAACTGTTCAAAGTATTCTTTTTTGGGGTGATTTCAGCATTATTATTATTATTATTATTATTATTATTATTTTGAAATTTATTGAACAAAGAAGAGTTGAAAACTTTAATCATGACTTCTGTGTACTAAAACAGTACTCGCTAAAAACAATTTAGTTGGAAATCTTTGTGTTGTATATATTGTAAGATCTCTCACATTTTTTGCTTGAATTTTAAGATTTATTAGATGAATGGGATGGTATGTAGACCATCTGGCCTCATCTCCACCACCACTTCCGCCTCCCCTCCACCGTCTACCCCCTCTCTTTTGTTTTCCTCTTTCTTTTTCCGGCCATATTTGTATATCACGCGTCACCAATACTCACTCCCCTCATCCCAATCTGCCACCCTTATCCTATTAGCCGCCACTCCCAAGCAAGCTTATGCATTGTCCAAACCGTCAGCCTTATCTGTAGATTTGATATTTTCACTTTAAGAAATGATATTTATAAGTATAAATTGTGCAAGTCTACTTACTCCATTTGAAAAGTAGATAAATTGAGATTCACATGAAAAATTATTTTTT
Source organism: Pterocarya stenoptera (assembly GCA_003123785.1). Lineage (NCBI taxonomy): Eukaryota > Viridiplantae > Streptophyta > Magnoliopsida > Fagales > Juglandaceae > Pterocarya > Pterocarya stenoptera. Next base: position 556,395 of record QEOT01004333.1, read on the forward strand.
TAATAGTAGACTATTTTTTTTTAAATAAAGTGCGTGTGGCTTGCACATTCTAGGATTGTATCATTTGTGATGACGAGGGATCACAAAGTGATTCTAGAGCTACAATCTGAATCTAACCAGTGTAGTTGAAAGTCATTCGAGACTCACATAAGAGAAAAACCATTTGATGGGTAATTTGGAAAATTTCTTACATTAAGCTAATATTTGTTGCGTTTTATGATTCTATCTACAAAAATTTCCTTCTTTTGTAACCTTGTTTCTTATCAATATATGATGTTTAATTTTTTGAAAAAAAAAATGAAAAATTGGTTATGCACTGTGTTATAGTACACTTTAAGGTCCTGATTGGATTCAGAAAATATTTCATCTCATCTTATCATTATAAATTTTTTAAATTTTCACACAAAATATAATAAACAATTCAACTTTTTCAAATCTCAAAATAATAATAATATTAAAAAATAATATTCAAACAGTATTTTATTCAACTTTTATCTTTCATTTAAAACCATATCACCTCATCTTTGAATCCAAACCAGCCTTAGATTTAGCATCCTGTGAAATTTTTCTCTTTTTTATTTTATTTTATTTTTATATTGTGATATGAGTTGTTCAGAAATTGGACTTTCAGTTACTTTTTCTATCCATCAGCTTAAATACCACGTCACTTTATTTATTTATTTATTTTAAAAAGAGAATAAGCTAAATTAAATTTCTTCAAAAAATAGAAAGCAAGTTTTTCTTATAAAAATTGGTTTTTTATTTAGAAGCACTACTGTTATTTTTAAAATATATATATATATATATATATATATAAGAAGAAAACTAGAAGGGTAATCCGCAGTGACAGCCACCCAAAGGGGCCATCATGTGTGGCCCCATTCTGGCCATTCTATGGTGATCACTGTGGCCCAGATGCCTTCAAAGGATGGGCGAAGGTGGCAATCATCTGGACAATGGGTGGCCCAGGCCTACTAGTTTTCTTAAGAAAAAAATATTTGTTTTTAAATAATAAAAAAAATTATTACAAAAGAAAATCTAATTAAAAAAAAATCATTTGCTAAAGAAAATTAAAAAATTGCAACATGGTAATTTGTGATTCGGTCACGTATTTTCAATTAAGAAAAATTGAAGTCCGTGTATATTCCATACCAAAAACCAATCGAGGGACAGATATTTCTCCTATCGGGCCAGGCCCGATCCACCTCGCAAGGGCCCAAGAACCAAGTGCTATAAGCCCAGTGAACAAGAGTAGTAAGGACAAAGGAGGGCCACAGCGCAGAATCATGAAAAATAC
>QEOT01004338.1:0-12412 GCA_003123785.1 Pterocarya stenoptera
ATAAAGTCTATAGATATGTCTACCCATGACTCACTAGGAACGGGTAAAGGTGTATACAACCCATGTGGCATAACCTTAGATTTGGCCTTTCTACAAGTAATGCACCTGCCACAAATGCGGTTGACATCTCTCTTCATCTTAGGCCAAAAAAAGGGTGAGTTATTGATGAGTGTACGAAAGTACACTCTAAATTTCCTATTATTGGACTATAATGCTAAAATGTGAATAGAAATTATAGGAATTAATGTGTATTATTGAATTGAGTTTCTATTTATATTGAGATACTCCTAAGCAGATTTTTATGTTTAATTTCAGAGACTTTAAAAGAGTAAGTCAAAACCCAGTCAAATTCAAAGGACTTTCAAATGGGTAAGAGTTGGAACAACCTAAGAACCTTCAAGGAGTGTAGGACTCTTCAAATAAGGATAATGATGGGGTTTAAGAGTAATTCGGATCAAGAGAAATAGTCACAGTCCAACATGCTATAGGAGACTGTCTGGATATACTTTAGTATTTCAAACGTAACTTTCTACTCACATATCGGATTGATTCAATTCTAGATGCGTTGGAAAGCTAACTTAAAGGGCTACGACTTTGTCTCTAATACAAATTTCCAAATTCGAATTCTTGAAGTACGTACATGGCTGCCAAGATAAGTCTTAAGATTTAAACGATTTTTCTAGGCAGGAATCATGAAGATATTAGGATTTCTTTCCTATCCTATATAAGGATATCATTAGGAGGCTGAAGAGGAGAAGAAGGAGAGAGGAATTTAATTGTCATGGCCGCCGTTTGCTTTACCTTTCTCTTGAGATTTTTGTTGTCCATTATATTTATGGGTAACTAAATTCTCCAGTAGGGCTAGGGATGAACTTGCACATTAGATGGTATTTGTAATTTACTTTTGATTTATGTATTTGATTTTCAATTACTAAAACTCTTTTGTTTTATCATTCTCAATTCATCGTTGATGTTCTCTTCTCCGAATAATCATAGAATTTATTTTGTTTATGGATTCAGTCATGCTTTTTCTATTGAATGGATTAATTCTTTGATTATGTTTGGATCAATTATTTATCTATATTGATTTAATTCTTTGCTGCAATATCGCTTCATAAGTATATTGTCGTCGTTGGATTTTCTCAATAGTGATAATAATTTACGTATTTTAAAAGTGATGAATGATTCTTCATAGGGTTACATTTGGTTTAATCTTAGTTTATAAATCTATATCTTCCTATCGGGAATTTTGGGAATTGAGTTCCCAATTGAGTTATTCAATGAATTAAGAGTAATTAAAATACTAGATTTGTGCAAGGGATTCCCGACGCTTTACTGTTTGTCAAATTTGAGTATTTTTTTCGTTAGTCACTTTACTTCGCCTTCATTTGCATTTAAAATTAATCTTTGTTCTTTCTACTATTCTTTTAATTTGTCTCTCTGTAGAATCGACACCCTAAATCTGTGCTATAACCACCGCGTTATTCTTTGAGCGTAATCAGTTATCTACCATCCCCTTTGGTGATTGGTCACTTCTACAAGACATTGTAATGTACTGCACAAAAAGAATGTTAGTGAAAAACCTCACACACTCCCTTACATATTTACACTCGAATAATGGCACTCCGCTCGTGTTTTCACTCTTAATTGGTTTTTTCCCAATAATAGTCTCACACACTCTTGCCTTTTACCCCAAGAGTTTTCCACTCAAGTTCTTTAAGAACTAATTGAACGTAATCAAGACAATGCAACGTTGTTTTATCCCAACTAGTAATTAGATCCAGGAGACAAGAACAAGAAAAACACGGAAAGAATAAACAACGACATAATAATCGAGGAAATTATCGAATCAAAGAGTAACTATAAGATAAGATACCAACTCTAATGATGTATGTAGCCTCTTTGATAATAAGGCTAAAAAAAAAATTCAGATTTTCAATACTCTCTTTTTCTTTTTTCCTGGACGATTTCTTTTTCTTTTCAACAACGGAAATGATCATACTCAAAGAAATAAACAATTGACAAAACCCTAACCAGGAACAAGGCAACCCAAATCAAATAACAAGGTAACCTTAATGAAAGAATAAAGACACCCTAGAAAACAATGATAAATTCAGCAGCCCTGGGATAAAGGAGATTTCAGAACTTTTTTTTTTTTTTTTTTTTATAAGTAATGCAAGAATTAAAAGATAGAATCAGACTTGATTGGAAACCGAGCTCTGAATACCAAATTATATGAACGCGCAGGAAGAGAATCCCTTGAACCCACAATCAATTTGAAAACACACCCAAGAAAGTCAAACTCAAGTCAATAGATGGAGAATCTAGACCCGATGAGAACTCGTTTAAAAAACCTAAATTATATCAAAATCTAGAACCATTGTAGAACCCGTCTTAAGAACCCAGATTACAAGAAGGTTGTGATTTGCCTTTAATAAGTTCACAAAAGAACAAGATAAGTAAACTTAACTCACAAATAAATTCAATATTGTCTAACCTTTCAAATGAGGCTACAAAAAGTATTTAAACCAAAAACTAATTGAACTCTAGCCAAAATAAAGCCCTTTATCCCAACAATACCCCTGATAAACAGTGCATGACTACAGTACCGCGGCTGCTACTGTAATGCTACAGTAACTCGAGTTTTGAAACCCTAGTTCCTAATTTGATGGTACCTACTTTTAAAATCAATTTTACTGAAAATACATGAGCCATGTAATTCATCAAGCATATCATCTAATCTAGGAATGGGATGGCGATACTTTACCTTGATATTGTCGACGAGCTAAACTATGCATCAGCCGCACACACAACACACTCCTACATAGCAGATTTTTTTTTTTTTTTTTATAAACAAAACGTGCGTTTGTTAGGTGTGAAAAGTTAGGTGTGGGATGTGTGTATTGGGCAACCGGCGGATGCAAAGATTTATTCATTGTTGACCGCCCTACAATCAATTCACATCCTCCACGTCCCATCCTTCTTTGGCATTAGTAGCACTGGTACTGCACTTGGACTCATGCTCTCCCTCACGTATCCCTTACTCATCAAATCCTCAACTTGCCTTTGAAGTTCCTTTGTCTCCTCTGGATTACTCCTATAGGCTGGTCTGTTTGGAATAGCTGCTCCTGGCACAAAATCAATCTGGTGCTCAATGCCTCTAATGGGTGGCAACTCATTAGCCATCTCCTCTAGGAATACATCCTCAAACTCCTACAACAAAGAAATAGCCAAACTAGGAAGAGACTGGTTAGTTTCATCAAGATTAAGATAAGACTCTTTATAGACAAGAAAAATCATAGGGCGATCTGCAAAGAAAGCCCTCTTAACCTCACTCTCTCTTGCATAGAAACTCACTTTTGTCTTTCCTTTTTTGTCTGCAGACTCTCTTTCTTTTTTCTCTCGTGGCTCCACTCTTTTTTCTTTACTCTCAGCCACCGCTCTATTTTCTTTTTCACTCTTTCTTTTGTGCTCATTTTCACTCTCACTCTTTCTTTTTTGCTCAATCTCTTTTTCACTCTTTCTTTTCTGATCACTCTCATTTTCACTCTTTCTTTTTTAATCACTCTCATTTTCACTCTTTCTTTTTTGAGCAACCTCACTTTTCAGGTTCAGTGGGTCCTCATAGACCTGCCTTGGAGTTAAAGGAGCAAGCTTGATTGTTTTGCCCTCCTTTACAAAGCTGTGCATGTTCTTGAACCCATCATGTGTCACCCTCCTATCATACTACCACGGCCTCCCCAACAAAATATGGCCAGCATGCATAGGCACAACATCACAAAGCACCTCATCCTGATACTTCCCAATTGAAAAAGTTACTAACACTTGTCTATCCACCCTAACCTCTCCACAATCATTCAACCACTGCAATTTGTATGGTAGAGTGTTTTAAGGTTGGTAAATTCAAATTCTCAACCAAAGTAGTGCTAGCCACATTAGTACAACTCCCCCCATCAATGATCATACTACATACCTTATTGTTGACGTGGCATCTAGTATGAAAAATATTCTCTCTCTGTTGCGCTGCATCATCCACCTTAATGTGTGTATTGAGAGCACGACTGGCAACAAGAGACTCACCTGTCACGGGGTATACCACTCCATCATCATCACTAGCATCAACCAACTCGGGCACCCCATCACTATCATCCTCACTCTCAGTCATCACCTTCCCAATGTCACGCATAATCATCACCCGCTTGTTTGGACATTGAGAAGCGATGTCCCCTGAACCCAAACACTTAAAGCATTTAATATCTCTATTCCGTGAAGGTTGAGATTCTACCTTGGGTTTGTTGCTAGTTCCCTCATCTTTTCTCTTAGGTGGTTCGGACTTTCTCTTTGCTTCAGTTGGATCGTTCGTATCTCACTTTGATTTTCGAGTATTGCTAAAAACTAAAGTATACCTTGCTGCCCCTTTTCTCTTTAATTGCCTCTCCACCTTCATAGCCATGTGCACCATGTCCTCTATCTCCACATAATGTTGCAATTCAATTACATTGGCTATGTCCCTATTTAGACCACTCAAAAATCTTAGCCATGGTGGCCTCCCGGTCCTCCTCTACATTAGCTCGTATCATCGCTACCTCCATCTTCTTCTGGTAATCCTCCACACTTCTAGACCCTTGTGTAAGATTTTAGAGCTGTTGGTAAAGGTCCTTATAGTAGTGGCTAGGTACAAATCTCTGCCTCATGTGAGCTTTCAACTCTCCCCACGTCTCTACAGGCCTCTCATAATTCCTCCTCGTATTGGTCACTAATTAATCCCACCAAATAATAGCATAATCAGCGAATTCAATTACCGCCAACTTGACTTTCTTCTCCTCAGAGTAATTATGACAATCAAACACCAACTCTATTTTTTTCTCCCACTCTAGATAAATCTCTGGGTCAGTTCTACCTTGAAAAGATGGTATTTTCATTTTGATACTCTCAAGGTTTCTATCTAGACCATCTTGACCCCTTAGGTTCCGCTCAAGTCCTCTTTCACGCCTAGCTCTTTTATGCCTACCCGACCCAATTTCAAATTCTAAGTCTTCCTCATCCTCACAATCTCCTTCATGCTCAAACTCATTTTCAGCTCTAGGCTCACGTCGCCTCCTAAGTCTTCCACCTGACAGATTTTTAATCGCTGCTTCTTGATAATCCATCCTATCCCTAACTTCTCTCAACACAAAATTCAACCGCTTAAACTGTCGTTGCATGGCCTGTAACACAAAGGATGAGTTATCTGCCATCCCCTTCGGTGATGAATCACCCCTATGAGAAATCCTAATGTGCTGCACAAAAAGAATGTTAGTGGAAAACCTCACACACTCCCTTACGTGTTTGCACTCGAATAATGGCAATTCACTCGTGTTTCACTCTTAATTGGCTTTTTCCCGATAATAGTCTCACACACTCTTGCCCTTTACTCCAAGAGTTTTCCACTCAAGTTCTTTAAGAACTAATTGAACTCAATCAAGATAATACAAGTTTGTTTTATCACAACTACTAATTAGGCCCAAGAAACAAGAACAAGCAAAAGACGGAAGGAATAAATGACACACAAGAATGAAGGAAATTATACGAACGAAAGAGTAACTATAAGACAAGATACCAACTATATTGATGTATGCAGCCCCTTTAATGATATGGCTCAAGAAAAAAAAAATTCTGACTTTCAATACTTTTTTATTTTTTATTTTTTTCTGGACGATTTTTTTTTTTCGATTTTTTTTCTTTTTTTCTTTTCCTTTCTTTTCTTTTCTTTTCTTTTCTTTTTTTTTTCACCAACTGATATGATCACAATCAAAAGAATAAGCAGTTGACTAACAAAGAACAAGGTAACCCTAATCAAATAGCAAGGCAACCTTAATCGAAGAATAAGGAAACCTTAGAAAACAAGAAAATTCAGCAGCCCTAGGAAGAAAATAAATTTCTGCACTTTTTTTTTTTTATATGTAATACAAGAATTAAAAAGATAGAATCAGACCTGATTGAAAACTGAGCTCTGAATATTAAATGATATAAACCCGCAGGAAAGGAATTCCCTGAACCCACAATCAAATTGAAAACTCACCCAAGAAAGCCAAAATCAAGTCAATGGATGGAGAATCTAGACCCGACGAGAACCGATTTCAATAACTTAGATTATATTAAAATCTAAACCCGTTGAAGAACTCGTTTCAAGAACCCAGATTACAAGGAGAAACGCTACAAAGGTTGTGATTTACTTTTGATAAGTTCAAAAGTTCAATCAAGAATAAGAGGAGTAAACTCAACTCACAAATAAATTCAATATTGTCTTCCACAGCTTGAATCAAGTGGATCAAAACTGGTTCTCCTTCTTTCAAGCCCGTTTTGAGTGTTGGGCTCTTGCTAGCTTCATCCCAAGTGGATTGCACCAATCCTTGCATCGCTTCCTTAATCTTTTTGGCTCTTGATCTTGTAATCGGCCCATCTGGAACTTGCAAATGATCTTTAAGATTAGGCACATCTGGGTTCCCATCAGTTTGCATATAACAGGACCATGCATAGTACTACTTCATAGTCTCCTTTTAAAATATTTATGGTTTTAACTCACTTAGTCCTTTAGATTTGATGCATTTACCTGTTGATGGCAGGAGTAGTTTGGATGGACAAAAGAAGGTGGTGTTGGTGAAGTCACTTTATGAGAGGGTATGGCTTCAAATTGCCCAAAAAGAATGAAAGGGTTGCTTCACAAGTCAATAAAGGGCTCATCTTTGAACCAGGAAAATGGGTTTGGGTTTACATGCGCAAAGAGAGATTTCCAGCTCATCGAAGGATTAAGTTGCATCCTCGAGGAGAGGGACCTTTTCAAATTCTTGAGAAAATTAATGACAATGCATATAAAGTGGACATTCTAGGTGAGTATAATGTTTCTACTACTTTCAATATTTCTGATCTTTCTCCTTTTGATGTAGGTGAAGATTCGAGGTCGAATCCTTTTGAGGAGAAGGAGAATGATGGGAACCAAGGTGGGCCTACTCTTAAAAATTTTTTGCAGTGCAAGGATTGGTGTAATCCACTTGGGATGAAGCTGGCAAAAGCCTAACACTCAAGATGATATGAACCCGCAGGAAGGAAATCTCTTAAACCCACAATCAAATTCAAAACTTACCCAAGAAAGCTAAATCAAGTCAATGGATGGAGAATCAAGACCCGATGAGAACTTGTTTCAAAAATCTAGATTATATTAAAATGTGGACCCATTGAAGAACCCGTCTCAAGAACCCAGATTACAAGGAGGAACGCCACAAAGGTCGTGATTTACCTTTGATAAGTTCAAAAGTTCAATTAAAAGTAAGAGGAGTAAAACTCAGCTCACAATGAATAAATTCATCAAATTATTTAATGAAAACCTAATTCAAACCCTAGCCCAAAATAAATTTCTTTCTTCCTAAAATAGCCCTGGATGAATAGTGCCACATGAACAGTGCCGCAGCTCCCGTATTGCTACAGTACCTCTCATCAAAACCCTAGTTTCTAAAATGCAACTTTCCAAATAATCCCTTGGCCAAAATACAAAGTCTTCCCAAAAACTCTTGCCTATTAAAAATAAGATATATGTGAGCCAAACATCATAAAGTCCAATTATTCTAAACTAATAAAATAATTCATTTAAAAGATTTAAACAATTTGAAATCCTTCAAGTGCCCAAGTCCTTTAAGTCATATTAATGCACTCTTTCATAACTTGTATCAAATGAACCAAAATTGGATCTTCATCCTTGAAGCCCATTTTAACTATTGGGCTCTTGCTTGACTCATCAGATAAGGATTGCATCAATGCTTGTATTGCTTCTTTGATCTTCTTAACTTTTGATCTTGTAATTGGTTCATCTGAAACTTGTAAAGATTCGTTATGACAAGGCCCGCCTTGGTTCCCATCATTCCCCCTCTCCTCAAAAGGAGTCGACCTCGAATCTCCACCTTGATCAAAGGGAAAGAGGTTAGTAACATTGAAAATTGTAGAAACATGATACTTACCTGGAAAACCACTTTATATGGATTATCATTAATTTTTTCAAGAATTTGAAAAGGTCTATCCAAGCTACAAAAGGAAAATAAAAAATAGTTGTGTGCATGGTTTTATAATATGCACACTCAAATAAGGGCAAATGATACTCCCTCAAATGTCCATGTAACAATTCAATAAATGGCAAATAATACTCGCAGAAATGTTCATGAAATATATCCAAAGTTTTTCTTACACCAAAATAACCACTCTAATTATATGCAAACTCAAAAAATGGTAAGCAATACTCCCATAAACGTTCATGCAACATGTTAATGAATGGCAACTGATACTCCAACAAATGCTCATGCAACATGTCAATGAATGGCAAATGAAACTCCCACAAATGTTCATGAAACACATCTAAAATTTTTCTTTCACCAAAATGACCACTCCAACTATATGCAATCTAAATGAATGGCAAGCAATACTCGTGCAAACGTTCATACAAGATGTTAATGAATGACAAATGATACTTCAAAAAACATTCATGCAACATGTCAATGAATGGCAAATAATACTCCCACAAACGTTCATATGACACGTCTAAAGCCTTCTTTGCACCAAAATGATCCATCAAACCAAATCCTTGCACAAGCATAAGACTAGTTGGCTCACAAAGTTTATTCTCTTTAAACAAATAGCGATCAGTCTATAAGACTTACCAAATGATGCCTTCTCACAACCTCTATACACACTAGCAAAGTTATTATCATTAGCATGCAATTCCTTATCATATTCAAATCTCAATAACTTTGTATCTAAAATGATGACAAGGACATACCTTCTTGCAAAAGGATCAACCACAAAACTTTCCTTACCTTGTGTATACTTGATTACATGAGGAAAAGTCTCAATGAATTGCACCCACTTGGCATACATTCTATTCAACTTACCATGTCCCTTCATGTGTGTCAAGGAATCATGCTTTTCAAAGGGAGGTCGAGTAGGAATTATTGCATCTAGCGCAAAATCAATGTAGCGCTCTATCTACCTAATAGGTGGCAATCCACTAAATACAGCCCTAGGAAACACGACCTCATATCCCTGCAACAAAGAGAGAACAACACTAGGCAAAGATACATTAAGTTCATTAGTATTAAAACTCGCCTTAGCATAACAACTCACTTTTCTCTTTGTTTTTCTTTTACTTTATTCACTTTTACTTTTCTTTCCACTCTCTTTCTCTTTTTCACTTTCTTTTTTCTTTTCACTATCTTTTGTTCTGTCATTCTCTTTTTTTTCATCTTTTTTTGAACTCTCAACTTCATAATTATTTTTCAACCCATTCTCTTTTTTTCTTAAGGTCTCACTATTTCTTTTTTTCTCAATCTCATTTTCACTTTTTCTTTTCTGATCACTCTCACTTTCACTCATTCTTTTTTTATCACTCTCATTTTCACTACTCCTTTTTTGAGCAACCACACTTTTTAGTTTTAGTTGGTCCCCATGGACCTGTGTTGGAGTTAAAGGAGCAAGTTTGATTGTATTTCCATCATTTTCAAAACTGTACATGTTCCTTAACTCATCATGGATCACCTTCCTATCATATTGGCACGACTTCCCCAATAAAATATGGCTAGCATGCATAGGCACTACATCACAAACATAATATCCTGGTATTTCCCAATTAAAAAAGAAACTAGCACTTGCTTATTTACCCTAACCTCCCCACAATCACTCAACCACTGCAACTTGTATGGTCTAGAGTGTTTCAAGGTAGATAAATTCAATTTCTCAACTAAAGTAGTGCTAGTTAAATTAATACAACTCTTCACATCAATGATCATATTACATACTTTATTATTGATATGGCATCTAGTATGAAAAGTGTTCTCTTTTCATTGCTTTGTATCATCCATCCTAATTTGTGTATTGAGAGCACGCCTAGCAATAAGAGACTCTCTATACTCTTCATTTTTATACCCAATATCAATACTAGGCTCACGTCGCCTCCTATCTCTCCCACCTTGCAAACTTCTGATCAGGACTTCTCGTTGATCCATCCTATCCCTCATTTCACCCAATACCAAGTTAAACTGCTCAAACTGTTGTTGCATGGCTTGCAACACAAATGATGAGTTATCTACCATCCCTTTTGGTGATTAGTTACTCCTATGAGACATCATAATGTGCTGCAAAAGAAGAATGTTAGTGGAAAACCTCACACACTCCCTTAAGTGTTTACTCTCGAATAATGACACTCCACTCGTGTTTCACTCTTAATTAGGCTTTCTCCAATAAGTCTCACACTCTCTTGCCTTTTACCTCAATAGTTTTCTCGCTCAAGTTCTTTTAAAACTAGTTGAACTAAATCAAGACAATACAACTTTGTATAATTCCAACCAGTAATATAGATGCAAGAAACTAGAACAAGAAATAAGAAATGAATAAAATGACATGAGACTCAAGGAATTTATATGAGGGAAAGAGTAACGATAAAACAAGATATCCACTATAAAGATGTTTTCAGCCCCTTTATGATAAAGCTCAATCAATAAATGTCTTTCTTTCTCTTTGCTGTAACTATGTAGTAAGATATGAGAATGCTACCCTTTTCTTTTCTTTTCTTTTCTTTTCTCTAATTCAATTACAAACAGCAATATTCAATTGAAAATCAAGTAATTGAATTCAAACACACAATAATTTACAATGAAATAGAATATAATCAATGGAACGGCACTCCAAGCAATTGACAAACTTAGATATGCAAGAAACCTAATAATTTTGAAACTCTAGGAGATGCAAATTTCAGCCAAACCCAAAATCCTAAGAATTTTGGCAGCATACTTTTTGTTTGTATTTGTTTTTGTTTTTTTTTTTTTGGCAATCCTAGAACGATGAAGCCCTAGATTTAAAAATACAATAAATAAAAGATAGAATCAGACCTTGAACCCACAGGAAGGAAATCCCTTGAATACATAATCAAATTGAAAACTTACCCAAAAAAGCTAAATCAAGTCAATGGATGGAGAATCAAAACCCGATGAGAACTTGTTTCAAGAACCTATATTATATTAAAATCTAGACCCATTAAAGAACCAGATTACAAGGAAGAACGCAACAAAAGTTATAATTTACCTTTGATAAGTTTAAAAGTTCAATTAAAAGCATGTGGAGTAAAACTCAACTCACAATTAATAAATTTATCAAATTTCATAACTAATCTTTAAAATGAGGCTACAAGAGTATTTAATGAAAACCTAATTGAAACCCTAGCCCAAAATAAATTCTTTTCTTCCTAAAAAGCCCTAGATGAATAGTACCACGTGAATAGTACCGCGGATACAGTATTGCTACAGTACCTCTCATAAAAACCCTAGTTTCTAAAATACAACTTTCCAAATAAACTCTTGTCTAAAATACAAGGTCTTCCAAAAACTCTAGTCTATTAAAAATAAGATACATGTGAGCCGAACATCATAAAACCTAATTATTCTAAACTAATAAAATAATTCATTTAAATAATTTAAACAATTTGAAGTCCTTCAAGTGCCCAAGGCCTTTAAGTCATATTATTGCCCTTTTCCATAGCTTGTATCAAATGAATCAAAATTGGATCTTCATCCTTCAAGCCCATTTTGACTATTGGGCTCTTGCTTGACTCGTCCCATGAGGATTGCATCAATCCTTGCATTGCTTCTTTAATCTTCTTAGCTCTTGATCTTATAATTGGTTCATTGTGAGTTGAATTTTACTCCTTTTATTCTTAATTGAACTTTTGAACTTATCAAAGGTAAATCACAACCTTTGTGACGTTCCTCCTTGTAATCTGGGTTTTTGAGACGGGTTCTTCAACGGGTCTAGATTTTAATATAATCTAGGTTCTTGAAACCAGTTCTCATCGGGTCTTGATTCTCCATCCATTGACTTGTTTGGCTTTCTTGGGTGAGTTTTCAATTTGATTGTGGGTTTAAGGGATTCCCTTCCTGCGGGTTCATATCAGGCATTTTTTGAGAGAGTTTTATTTTGGCTAGGGTTTCAATAGGGTTTTGGGTTAAATACTCTTTGTAGCCTCATTTTAAATTTTAGACAATATTGAATTTATTTGTGAGTTGAGTTTACTTCTCGTGTTCTTAATTGAATTTTTGAACTTATCAAAGGCAGATCACAACTTTTGTGGCATTTCTCCTTGTAATCTAGGTTCTTGAGACGGGTTCTTCAGCGGGTATAGATTTTAATATAATCTAGGTTCTTGAAACCAGTTCTCATCAGGTCTAGATTCTCCATCCATTGACTTGAGTTTGGCTTTCTTGGGTGTGTTTTCAAATTGATTGTAGGTTCAAGAAATTTTCTTCCTGCGGGTTCATATCAGTTGCTGAGGTTCGTGCACTTTTGGTTGGACTACAAATGGCGCAACAATTGGGGCTTAGAGAATTTTTGGTGGAGTCAG
>QEOT01004338.1:39004-49718 GCA_003123785.1 Pterocarya stenoptera
TTCCAAATAAACCCTTGGCCAAAATACAAGGCCTTCCCAAAAACCCTAATTCATAAAAATAAGATATATGAGGGCCAAGCATCCTCAAGCCCACTTATTCTAAACTAATAAAATAAATCATTTAACCAAGTTGAAAGCCTCCAATAACATTAGGCCCTATCTCTAAATCATGTCTTCCATAACTTGAATCAAGTGTATCAAAATTGGTTCTTCTTCTTTCAAGCCCATATTGAGTGTTGGGCTCTTCCTAACTTCATCTCAAGTGGATTGCACCAATCCTTGTATTGCTTCCTTTATCTTCTTAGCTCTTGATCTTGTAATTGGCCCATGTTGAACTTGCAAAGGATCTTTAAAACTAGGTCCATCCTGGGGCCCATCAACTTTGTTTTGGGGCTGCCTAGGACAAAAAGGGGAAGATATTTTTATTTTTGTGGTTGTGGATAGATTTAGTAAGATGGCACATTTCATTCCATGCCATAAAACAGATGATGCCACAAACATAGGTGACTTGTTTTTCAGGGAGATAGTGCGACTCCATGGTGTACCTAGGAGTATTTTTTCTGATAGGGATGTTAAATTTCTTAGCTACTTTTGGAAGGTCTTGTGGGGGAAATTGGGTACTAAATTCTTATTTTCCACTACATGTCATCCGCAGACTAAGGCTGCGTTTGGATGCTAAACTCATCCCAACTCATCTTAACTCATCTCAATTTATCATTACACATTTTTCAAATTCCAATACAAAATATAATAAACAATTCAACTTTTTCAAATCTCAAAACAACTTTAATATTAAAAAATAATATTCTAACAATATTTTATTATCTCAACTCAACTCACTTCAACATCCAAACTCACCCTAATGGTCAGACTGAAGTAGTTAATAGGACTTTAACTCAACTTTTACGCACTGTTGTTCATAAGAATTTAAAAACTTGGGAGGATTGTTTACCATTTATAGAGTTTGCATATAACAGGACCATGCATACTACTACTTCATATTCTCCTTTTGAAATTGTCTATGGTTTTAATCCACTTACTCCTTTAGATTTGATACCTGTAACTGTTGATGGCAGGAGTAGCTTGGATGGACAAAAGAAGGCGGAGTTGGTGAAGTCACTTCATGAGAGGGTACGGCTTCAAATTGCCCAAAAGAATGAAAGGGTTGCTTCTCAAGCCAATAAAGGACGAAGGCGTGTCATCTTTGAACCAGGAGATTAGGTTTGGGTTCACATGCGCAAAGAGAGATTTCCAGTCCATCAAAGGACTAAGTTGCATCCTCGAGGAGATAGACCTTTTCAAATTCTTGAGAAAATTAATGACAATACATATAAAGTGGACCTTCCAGGTGAGTATAATGTTTCTACTTCTTTCAATGTTTCTGATCTTTCTCCTTTTGATGTAGGTGAAGATTCGAGGTCGAATCCTTCTGAGGAGAGGGGGAATGATGGGAACCCAGATGGGCCTAGTCTTAAAGATCATTTGCAAGTTCCAGATGGGTCAATTACAAGATCAAGAGTCAAAAAGATCAAGGAAGCGATGCAAGGATTGGTGCAATCCACTTGGGATGAAGCTAGCAATAGCCCAACACTCAAAATGGGCTTGAAAGAAGGAGAACCAGTTTTGATCCACTTGATTCAAGCTGTGGAAGACATGACTTAAAGATAGGGCCTATTATTATTGGAGGTTTTTAACTTGGTTAATGGATTTATTTTATTAGTTTAGAATAAGTGGGCTTTGGGATGATATGTCTTATTTATTATGAACTAGGGTTTTGGAAAGGCCTTGTATTGTGGCCAAGGGCTTATTTGGAAAGTGACATTTTAGGAACTGTGGTTTCAAAACTCGAGTTACTGTAGCGTTACTGTAGCAGCCGCGGTACTGTAGCGATGCACTGTTCATCAGGGGTATTTTTGGGACAAAAGATTTTATTTTGGCTAGGGTTTCAATTCGGTTTTGGTTTAAATACTTTTTGTAGCCTCATTTGAAAGGTCAAACAATATTGAATTTATTTGTAAGTTGAGTTTACTCCTCTTTTTCTTGATTGAACTTTTGAACTTATCAAAGGTAAATCACAACTTTTGTGGCGTTCCTCCTTGTAATCTGGGTTCTTGAGACGGGTTCTTCAATGGGTCTAGATTTTAATATAATTTAGGTTCTTGAAACGGGTTCTCATCGGGTCTAGATTCTCCATCCATTGACTTGATTTTGACTTTCTTGTGTGAGTTTTTAATTTGATTGTGGGTTCAAGGGATTCTCTTCCTGCAGGTTCATATCAGTAAGTAATAATTTTTTCCATCCGACAATGTCTAGAGGATCATTTGTTCATCAAATAGATTGATACTAATTACACAGAATAGATATTTCATGGGAAGAAAGAATCTTTTAATGCCAATCTTTCAAACGATGCAGATGATGGATCTGATTTTGGTGACTACATTGATGATGTAGACGAGATGTTAGATGACATCTGAGTGGGATCCTTTGTGTTAGACAACTAGTTTAAATTATGGTGGTACTGAAGAACACAACTTTTGTGATCCGAAACACCAAACTTTTAAAGGGTTGTTGGTTGATGCACAACATCCACTCTATCCATCATGTGCGAATTTCTCAAAACTATTATTTATAGTGAAGTTGCTTCACATCAAGATAATTGGTGGTTAGAGTGTGAAGTCCTTTAACATGGTTATAAAGCTATTGAATGCTACATTTCCTCATGCCCTTACTCATATAATGAGGCTTGCCACTTTGAGCAAGGATTGGGTTTTAGTTACATCAAGATACATGTATGTTCAAATGATTGTATCTTGCTCTAAAAGGATAATGTCGACAGAGATGAATGCCCTAAATGAAACATATCCAAGTAGGTCTCAAGAAGTAATGCACTATTTCCCTCTAAAGACAAGGTTGCAGAGACTATTTATGTCAAGACGGCACAATACATGAGATAGAATAAAGAATGTGTCGATGATCAGAGTTGTATGAGGCATCTGGCAAATTCTAGGATCTAGAAAACTTTTTATAACAAATATAGTTGGTTTAGCAAAGATGCTCGTAATGCGAAACTTGGGCAAGCGAGTGACAGGTTCAACCTATTCAATAAAATGAACAAACCCTACAACATATGGCCAATAATACTTGTGTCTTACAACTTGTCCCCTTAGAAGTATAAAAGATCCATGCTTCATGATGTCATTGATAATTCTTGATTCCAAATCACCAAAAAATGATATTTATGTATTTTTAATCCTTTAGTGGATGAAAATTGAAAGAAGGGTGGAAAGATGATATTGATACATATAATGCATTCAATGTACAGATGTTTCGATTACATCCAACATTATTCTGGACTATCAATGACTTCCTTATACACGCCAATCTTTCTGGGTGGAGCATGAAGAATGGTCTATAGGCATAAAACTTTTATACGGGCCATCATTAGCGGTTGGTGCCAGAGCACAGTTAGAGAAAGAATAAAAGTACTTTTGATGATAAAGAAGACTATCATGTCCAACCTATAAAACTCACTAACCAACCTATACATGAACAATTACGCATGGTCCCTAATGTGCAATTTGGCAAGGGTTCGAAGAGGAAATGGAAATCGAATGAATTAAATTGCACGGAAAAAAAAAAAAGCATATTTGTTTTTAGCTTTCGTCCTAGCCAGGCTTGGAATTGAGACATAACCTAGACATAATGCATATTGAGAAAAACATATGTGATAGTGTATTATGAACATTGATGAATATTGAAGAAAAAGTAAGGATACTGCAAATGCACATAGGGATTTGGCCATCTTGAACAGTGGAAAGAATTACATTTACAACATGATGTGATCATTGAGCGGATATAGGCTTTGCGTTGACTAAGTTAAGTATATTTTTCAAAGAATTGTGTGCACAGGCATTGACCTTAGAATTGTTGAAACGACTTCAGGCAAATATTTCTATCATCCTCTATAAACTTGAAATGATATTTCCACCTGCCTTCTTTTAAAATAATGGTGCGCCTCGCAATTCATTTACCGAATGAGGCATTAGTTGCAGGATAGGTGTAATATAGGTAAATGTATCCTTTTGAAAGATATCTAGACAAGTTCAAGCATTACATCTGAAACAAAGCCCATCTTGAGGGCTCAATCGCTGAAGCATATGTTCATGTTGAGTGTTTGACATTTTGTTCTGTGTATTTATATGACATTGAGACCAGACATATCATTGAAAGGAAAAAACCTCCGACCTTCCACAACCATCTACTGAAGTCCGTATTCTCATAAAAGGTGTATCCGTTAAGGTCATCTAACACTCACAAATGAAAAGAAACACTCTTTGCAAGGGCCCATTGGTATGTGCTTAATAAGTGTACCAAGATTGAGCATTGCCTAGAGTAAGTAAACAATCTTTTTAGTTACTTTATTACCTATCCAATTCCAGTGCAAAATATAACACTGTTTTGTAGTGATCATTACAACAATGCCAGACAACAAGGCAGTAGGCTCAATTTCTAGGGTCGTTAAGGAGAAATGTAAGTGATCATTATATACATAGTTATATATAAATGTTTTTCATGTACCGAATTGTGTGTGCATTCTCAATTAAATTCCAATAGGAATGTATGTTTAAGTGAAATATAATGTAATTGTATTTGATTGTGGCATGACATTAGTTTCGAGAGTTGCATTCGATGAATCCAGCCCAATTTAATGATGAAATCTATGAACTTAGTATGTGATCCAGACCCATGGGTTGTACGGTTGCATCGTACAACAGATGCATAATGAGTGAAATTAAGTTTCACAAAATTGAGCATGAGATACATCGCTGAACACAAAGCAGTGGGATGGTTGTTCATGGAGAACATCAATCAAAGTCAACTGACTTCTATGGTGTGTTGAATGATATTTTAGAATTACACTATATAAGTTGGCGTAAAGTATATTTTTTTCAATGTGATTGGTGAAACATCGGTGATATGAAAAGAGGGATATATGTCGGCGACCACTTGATGAGTCTGTATACTTCTAGATGAGCCTTTTGCCCTAGCATGCCAAGCCCAACAAGTATTATACTTAAATATTAGTTTAGTAAGTAGTTTGCATGTGGTACACAAGATAACTAATAGGTATGTTGCCGGATTCTCTCGGTTTAAAGTGATGATGCGGAATCCTCTAATAGTGACACCTATAAAGAGGATGAAATTAATCTAGAAAACAATGTGTATGTTAATTACAATGACCCAAGCTTATAGAATCCATTGTATCGAGTAAATGAAGAGCTTTTGCTCGTTGACTCGTCAACCATATTACAACATGTGACATCCGAACAAAGTGACCAAGAGGCCTTTATTGACTATGACAACTTTGATAAGGAATTGGGATTGATAACATAAGTGACCACAATGATGTTAATACGGAAGACCTTGATCTTGACGATGATGCTAACTCGGATTCGAATGATGATATGGGCAAATGCAAGATATGATCTTAGATTTTCTATTTCGATGAGTATTGAGTTTTTGGATTTAAACCCACTTGAACATGAGAATGCTCTCTTACTCTCTTGGACAAGGTTTCTAATATTTACTACAACTCTATCATCCTATTGATATTCATGAGTTTGAATTTAGTAAGTTGCATGTTTGAACTTTTATCAGTTCTTTATATCATATATGTATCCAGGAGCTGTTTTATCTTACTTTGTGTATATGTTGCTGGATGAATGAACGTGACTTTCATGTCATCATAAGCAGGATAAAATGTACATTGAAGAAGACATATGGAGATGCAATGGTGCTGATGAGTGTACGAAAGTGCACTCTAAATATCCTATTATTGGACTATAATGCTAAAATGTGAATAGAAATTATAGGAATTAATGTGTATTATTGAATTGAGTTTCTATTTATTTTGAGATACTCCTAAGCAGATTTTTATGTTTAATTTCAGGGACTATAAAAGAGTAAGTCAAAAAGACCCAGTCAAATCCAAAGGACTTTCAAATGGGCAAGAGTTGGAACAACCTAAGAACTTTCAATGAGTGTAGGACTCTTCAAATAAGGATAGTGATGGGATTTAAGAGTAATTCGGATCAAGAGAAATAGTCAGAGTCCAACATGCTCTAGGAGACTGTCTGGATATACTTTAGTATTTCGACCATAACTTTCTACTCACATATCGGATTGATTCGATTCCAGATGCGTTGGAAAGCTAACTTAAAGGGCTACGACTTTGTCTCTAATACAAATTTCTAAATTCGAATTCCTGAAGTGCGTACGTGGCTGCCAAGATAAATCTCAAGATTTAGGCGATTTTTCTATGTGAGAATCATGAAGATATTAGGGTTTCTTTTCTACCCTATATAAGGATATCATTAGGAGGCGGAGAAAAGGAAGAAGAGAGGAATTTAATTGTCATGTCTGCCGTTTGCTTTACCTTTCTCTTGAGACTTTTGTTGTCCATTATATTTATGGGTAACTAAATTCTCAAGTAGGGCTAGGGATGAACTTGCACATTAGATGGTATTTGTAATTTATTTTTGATTTATGTATTTGATTTTCAATTACTAAAACTCTTTTGTTTTATCATTCTCAATTCATCGTTGATGTTCTCTCTCCAAATAATCATAGAATTTATTCTGTTTATGGATTCAGTCATGCTTTTTCTATTGAATGAATTAGCTCTTTGATTATGTTTGGATCAATTATTTATCTATATTGATTTAATTCTTTGCTGCAATATCGCTTCCTGAGTATATTGTCGTCGTTGGATTTTCTCAATAGTGATAATAATTTACGTATTTTAAAAGTGATGAATGATTCTTCATAGGGTTACATTTGGTTTAATCTTGGTTTATAAATCTATATCTTCCGATTGGGAATTTCGGGAATTGAGTTCCCAATTGAGTTATTCAATGAATTAAGAGTAATTAAAATACTAGATTTGTGCAAGGGATTCCCGACGCTCTACTGTTTGTCAAATTTAAGTACTTCTTCTGTTAATCACTTTGTTTTGCCTTCATTTGCATTTAAAATTAATCTTTGTTCTTTCTACTATTCTTTTAATTTGTCTCTCTGTGGAATCGACACCCCAAAGCTTTGCTACAAATACCGCGTTATTCTTTGGGCGTAATCAGGTGCATATATCTTGGTATGGTTTTAGCTTCTTACAGCCAAATTTGTTCATCTTTACCTAAATGTTAAAACACCATTATAACATGATCAGCAGTATCTTTATATCTCTCATGAATATATACCCTTCTTTATGTTATAAGTACATACTCTCAAAGTCGATTCATAATTAGAAATTGAATCAATTTTAGTAAATTTTTTTTTATTGCTCACGTATTTGGTTCAATCGATTGACTATGATCTATTCTTGCTGATCTGGACTGATTTAAACGTATCAAAATTTTGCTTTTTTATTGTTTGAGAATTTTTGTTCTGTATAAAAATATGATAAAATTGAACATATATTACTTTTTTATGTTTGTGTTTGGTAAGAATGAAAGAAAAATGGCAAGATGTCATATAAAACTGTTTACTTTTTTTTTTTTTGGTTAAAGAGAAAAAAAAAATAGGAGGAATGACTTGTTTGTATTAAATTTATGATAGTGCATAAAACATCTCTATAACTTAGAGAAATGTTATTCTTCATCCTTCTAACCGTTATCCTTACATGAGTGGATGATAGAAGAATGATAAATATAACTAACGTAGCATTTTTTTTTTTTTTTTTTTGATAAACATGAATATTTGGAGAAAAAAAGAAAAGGTTAAATACATGAGTTGCACTCTTATTTGAGCTACTCAATGATTTAATATTTAAAACTATTATAAATATTTAAATTGAACTATATATGTGGTCTTAATATCTTTTTATTAGCTGTACAATACACGACTCAAACCCACTTCCAATTTTTCAAGCATTGCTATTTCATGGCACACTTTTGTATCATGTGTTTAATTCTAATTTGGTTTCAATGCCACGAAAATCAAAGGACTAAATTCTGCATTTTAACCTGAATTTTTTTTTTATAATATAAGTGACGTGGCATTTTGTATCACGTGTCAGACTCAGAATAATTGGCACATGACACTAATGCTACCGCCACGTAGCCAACGCACCAGTAGTGGATGCAAGGAGAGCTGGATAGCTGGAGTTATTTGTAAATTATTTCGAGAGAAATGCTGAGTGTATTTCAAAAAAGCTATTGATATGCTAAAGATTATGAAATTTGAAATTCAAGATTTGAGTTTGAAATAAAAACTGATAAAATGAGGTGTCATTTGGATAGTGAGTTGAGATAAAATTTGAAAGTTGAATAAAATATTATTAGAATATTATTTTTTAATATTATTATTGTTTTGATATTTGAAAAAGTTGAAATATTTATTATATTTTGTAAGGAAATTTAAAAAAATTATGTAATAATGAGATGAGATGAAACACTTTTACTATCCAAACAGGGCCTAGTCTTGTAAGTAGGGGTGTAACGGGTCCGATCCGGTCCAATTTTGAACAAAAGTACAGATCGAACTGGTATATACCGATTTTTCATTTTCGAAAACCGATTACGCACCGATTGCCCTCCATAACTGATACTTCCAGTTTTACCGGTTCCGATCCGGTTTTTCGATTTTAATAGTATTAATATTAGGGCATAAAATGTAATTAATATATTAATATATATTAGTATATTAATTAATTAAAGAAAAATATAATTAATATACTAATGTATTATGTATTTATGAAAAGGAATATATTGAAGATTTATTAGGCCATATAAAATGTTATTAATATATATATTTTATGGTTAAAAACATATGATCCAATAAATTTTCATGTTTAAGATTAAAATTTATGTTATAAATTATAATAACATTATCTTATATATAATGATAATTTATATTATATATATTATATATAATATTAAAAAGATTATATTAAAATATATAATATAGTGATCCAGTCCGGTCCGATCCTAAAAAACATAGAACCGGAACTAGAACGGTACCAACTGATTTTGAAGTTAAGGGAATGGGTCCCAGACAAGACCGGTGCAAAACTAGACCGATTCTACCAATTTTTCGATTTCTTGATTAATTTTTGCACCCGTACTTAGAAGTAAAAATCCAAATAAAGTTGTAGGTACAAATACCATAACTCTTATTTCAAACCCAAGGATAACATTTCTAGGGCCAATCAGTTTGTACTCGAAATCACCTCGAGCGATTCCATCCTACACCTATGTATTTCAACCTCAACCTCAGACCGGGTCTAACCTGAACCTGTATCTTGGAGGCTTGGAGCATGTACTTGTTTCGATCTATCCCCCGACCCGAGAGTTCGAGAACCTAGGGGGACCTTTTACAAACCCTTGAAAACTCAAGGATTGATTTTATTTTTAACCGTTTTTATTAACTATAATGGATACTACAGTAAATAATGTATTTACACCCCAATTTGCTAATACTATAAAAAAAATTAATTTTTAGAGCACTGAAGATTGCTACTACAAAAGAATTGAGAAGCATATCTCGGAAATATATATATATATATATATATTTATCTTGGTCTTATTTTAAATCGTGAAACGATATAAAAACTATTTCAAAGTGTTTGGTTAGTACAAAATATATTACCCTTTTCATTATGTCATGCATTTAAATAAAAAGCCATTTATTGCTAACTTTGCATGAGTTTTAACGAAAATGCAAACTGACTTGACCTGAGAACCGGGTTGATTCTTATGGACTTGAAGAGGAGCTTTCACAGTGAAGATTTCCTGAATAGAGGCAGTAGATATCGAAATGTTTCGTAAAAATAATATTCGGAAAATAAGTGCAAGCAGATTTAGGTAAAAAATAAATACTTTCTCAACCAATTACGGTGTGTAGTCATAGTTTTATACACGAATAATGAACAAGAATGATTTAAAAAAACTGACGTTGTCTTCCTTCATCAGATGTTGAAGAGAAGACCTTGCTCCTGTTGAGGGTTCTCCAGAGCCATCATGTGTTTCTGGAATGAAGCTGCGGCTTCTTCCCTTTCCTCAAATTGTCCCAGTTTGTCAAATACAATGGCCATCAAATAGAAAGCCTCAGCCGCCAATTCGTGATACTGTACAACATAAGCATTTCAATCTCACCTTCCGGAATATGAGAGAGAGAGAGAGAGAGAGAGAGAACAGGAACAATTCACCAATACATCATAGTAGTTTTGGAAAACTGGATTCTTGTTAGAGCCATGTATTAGGAAACGTTGTGCTAAAGCATTTGTACGTGAAAATGTAGTTTGCACTCTCAAGACAATATCTTTTCTAGTATGCATCCTCAACCTATCAAAAGATTCTAACATATACCCCCGCTAAGATTTAGTTATTAAGATTATGTCAAGTGATCTATTGTTGACTAACTTAGTATACACATCTTAATCAAAGGCACAATAAAACTTTTGAGCAGTTTGAGTATACAATGTATCAAAGTTGATACTTTAGGTGCACATTGCAACATAGATGGGAATTCAAGAATGCAAAGTCTATTTACCACTATAGAAGTAACAACATTATAAATTGTTCAAAATGTTATTTTCTGTTTACTATCATTACATTTCATGTTTTTTATACAAATAATTTTTTCTTACATTTTTTTATCCCTAATGCTTCTAGTACCTTAAGAAACTTGACTTGATTGTTTTATCAATGCAACAGAC
>QEOT01004338.1:57005-74125 GCA_003123785.1 Pterocarya stenoptera
GTCTCGATTTCCGTGTGTGTCCGTACATGGAAGTTGGGGGCGCCACAAGTTCTTCCGACTTTTGTATTCTGTGAGACTAAGCATCCAAGGAAACGACAAGTTGTGGTGGGTACCGACATTCTCGGTTCGATCGTTCTATTTGTCTCTCAAGCAGGTGCAGAACACTCAGTTTCCATGGAAGAGGATCTGGCAGAATAAGGCACCTCCCAAACTGACTTTCTTTGCATGGACAGCTTCATTGGGAAAGATCTTGATGACGGATAATTTGCGAAGACGTGGGGTGATCATAATAGATCGGTGCTGCATGTACAAGACTGGTGAAACTATGGATCATCTTCTCCTAGATTGTGATGTTGCTAGAGCATTATGGGTTGAGGTGTTCAGCATATTAGAGTTAGTGTGGATTATGCCCGCCGCAGTGGAGTTAAAAAGAATGAAATAACCAAACTTTTGAAGACTGTGGATGGCAATAAATTCAAGATCTATAGTCAACTATCCAAATTTAAGGATTAAAATCACACGTGCATGACAGTAAACTTAAGTACCCATTTTGAGCCGAAGTTAAAAAATATATCAACCTGGGCAAAATCAGATTGGTAACTGAACTAAAATTGAGGATAAAATTCCTATAAACAGGCATAAAAATTAATCAACATTGCAACAGTGAACACACACAGACAACACTAAGTTTACTAAAGTTTATGAAAATGGGGTAAAAAAGAAGTCTAAAGGTTTCAATATTAGAAGTGAAACGCCTAGGGGCTAGCTCAAGTGTTAAGGGCCTTGGTCTTAGGGGTATGGTCCCCTAGGTCTAAGGTTCTAACCTCTGGGTCCAAACAATTTCTTGGGGTTACGTCCCATTGGAGAAAAGCCGATGATTTACCTTATTGGTGAGATGGGCACATCACACAGGTCTGGGGTTTAACTGAGTAAAGACATATTGCGTTTGCACGGTCTCCGGAGTTTATTGTCATCAAAAGATATTAATGATGTGAAAAATAGAAAGAACAATTTTACCTAAAAAGCTTGGATCAGACAGGTAACACTTTGCTTCTGCAATGTAGGCCCGAGCACAAAGCTCCAAACCTCCATGACCAAGAATCATAGGGAAAGCCCCATGTATAAGGCTTAAAGCTCTTTTCGCATGGTTTGATCCAAGTGAGAGCCACAACTCTGCCAGAGTGAGAGTGGCTGATGCTCTGAGAAGATCTAAGTTAAATGACTGGCAAAATGAGAGACTTGCCAATGCATATGGCAGACCTAGAACAGCATTTCCTGATCGCTGACAAAACAAATTAAGGTTTACCCTTTAGAGCAGTTAAGTTTATAAAGAATTGGAAGAAAACTCATAGCAAACTTATAGGGTTGAGAATAACTCCACACCCACAAGGCTGAGAGGAAAGAAGTAAAAATCAGTGATTAATGGATACATTTAAGATAGTTAATACAATATTAAATATATGCTAATGAGTAATGATAGAAACAAAGCTCTTTTACATTTTTTTGACACCTATTTTAAATGGAGGGCAATTTTGTAAAACAATGATACTCTTACAAATCTGTTTTACAAAAATACCCACAATTTAGGATACAGTTGAAAAACGTTGTACAAAAAGGTGGTGTCTTTATCATTTTTGCTAATACAGCAGAACAGTTTACCACCACAACAATAGTCATTCCTGAACATAGGGACCATATCAAGTATGGAAAAAGCATCTGTTGATATATTTATTATAAGGCTATACTTCTACAAAAACTCTCGTTGGTGGAGGCTTTCATGCTAACAAATTCAATCAACATATTAATTAAAAAAATGTCATGCCTGTAATTGCAATAGAATGTTATGCATGCGTGACAAGTGAGACCAATTTTTTTTTTTTTGTTAGTTCATGTGAAAAAGAAATAATAGTTAGGACAGTTTTTAATATACTGTATACACAGAGCATACAGTAAAATATGCCACTTTACCTTATGGATTTCAGCGAGCAAAAGAAGAACAGTAGCATTCTCAACCTGCAGATTGAATTTGTAACACATGCAAAAGAGGGAGTGTGCTACTGCGGCAGCCTGCATAACATCACATTAAAGCAGACATAAAAAAACATGGGCAACACAAACAATTACATTAATAGAGGACACCTTTCAGGGTTTTTTGTCTACATGACAGACTATGCAATTAGTATTTCACCAAACCAAGCACTAATTTGCTCACCAAACCTAGACAACTTAATTAAAATATCAAGAAACTTTCACTGAAATCGCCATATTGTTTAAAAATTATTTCAATTGTACCATGGCCATTGCTATTCTATTTGCAATATAGATCTCTCTTTTTTATCAGCAAACAAAATTTTATTGATAATAAGGATAGGCAAGTACACAGATATTTGCAATATATATCACATCTATCGTTCTAATGCCATCTGTACAGGAATTGATGTTTCAATCTGTGCAGGTAGACAATAATTCCTCATTTATAACACAAGCTACAGCAGAAGTAATTATAAATTGCAAACCATGAAGAAGCTTTCCAACATATTTGGCAGATGGACCAAACCAGATGAACAAAATACGTTAGGTATTGAAATATCAAACCTCACTGAACTGGTTGGCAGCAAGCAATGTACGAGCATGGCGAAGGCTTGCTTCTGTCTTCAGCTCCATGTCCACACCAGTGACTGATGAAGCCAGAACTCCAAGTTCATCGCATACTTTTTGTGCCAGCTTCAAATTTCCTCTATATGAGAGTGCAACATTGAATTTGGATCAAAGGTTGTGAGCAATAAGGACAGGCTCCATATGGCAGATTAATTAGAAATAGATCCGTAACATAAATTGAAGATAATGAAAACAATGCACATTGTCAACTTACAGATGTAAATTATGCTCATGGAGCAACTGCAATTTTAGTAGCAAGATTCGTGATTTTGATACAGATAAAAACTTCTCCTCTGCTATTTTAATAGCAGCAAAAGCCTCTAGAAACAGAGAGAAATAAAGAACATAATGTCATCAAGGCTGAAAAGCACGAATGCGTGGATGGATGTGTGCATGGGAGAGAGTTTCCGCTCACCACATTAAATGACATAGCATTATATACAGTCAAGTCATATCATAAAACTCCATTAGAAATCTGGAACAAGCACTTAACATTCAAGGAAACTAGCGGTTCGGAAGAGAAAAATCAATATCATTTCAACATAAGTTTTGCATAGAATGGCTCACTCCTCTGACAACAAAGTCTGATACTGAAAATTACCAACTGCTGTCAGCGGGAATGTATTTATCACTGTACAGATTTTAGTCATACCTTCCTTATTTAGACAATTTTTTTTTTTTTTTGATAAGTCCTTATTTAGACAATATTTTGTAGCTGTAAATAGCTTGATCATAGCCTTGATCGTGTAATTAGTAGGACTTTTATAGCTTCCTTATTTAGTTAGATTTGATTGTTGTAATGGCTGATTTTCAGCCTTGTAATTAGTGATATCGTTCTATATAATAAGAGCCCTCACAATGAGGATATTCAATCCAATCTGACAACTGCGACACAAGAAATTACTGGGCCACCTCCTTTCCACACTATGGAGGTGTGCACAAACAAAAGGAGCAGCAGATTCAACTTTTTTCAGGAAGTGGGATTTCAACCACAGGTAAGCAAGAGAAACTTGTGTAAAGGAAAACAAGACAATTAAAATCAACAGCTGCCATAATGGCTTCTATATATTTCTGATGGCTAAATGTTACAAAACCACCCAAAAAACTGTCATACTCTCTGAAAGCTTGACTTCCTCCATCTCTTCTCTTTCCAATTTTTACCAATGAGATCCATATCCTAATCCCCCCCTCTAGCAGCACCCTCAGTTCCTCTATGACTCACCAAAACTTCCTGCTGCCCAACTATTGACCAAGGTCAATATAAGGTCGATCTTCCGGCCAATGAAATTGATTTCCATTGGTTTTTTCTATGACAATCAAATGGGTCTCATATTTGAAGCGATTACAATAAAATTAACCATTGATCACCCTTGCATGTGGCTGGATATGACATTGGATGCGGTTTCAAAACAATTTGGGAAAATTTGGGAGCTGATCATCTATAAATCTTAGTGCAGCCAGTTTAGACTGGTGATGGATGTGCTTGGAGAATTCAACGAGCTTTGGATATCTGAGATAATTAGTAGGACTTTTATAGCTTCCTTATTTAGTTAGGTTTGGGTGGAGTATGGCAGAACATAGGTCTTGTGGCTGCTCGTAGTGGTCACCATTGGGTGTGTATTAGGGCTTTTCCACAGCAAGTGCATGTTGGGTAAAATTGTAGCTTTTTTTTCAGCTGATTTCCAGTTTTTGTTTGGTTCCAGTGAGATGATGGGTTACAACTTTTGGCATGAGAAGAAATGTTGAAAATATGGTTGTAACGCTCCAATGGAAGGCCTATACTCCAAAAGGACAAGTCAATGGTACAATTGGAGCCCCATTGAAACCTTATAAAGAGTAAGAACTTCTCATTCCCAAGCAATGTGGGATCTCATACACTACCTACCCCTATCCTTATCATATGGAGTATCACAATGGTGGACACCATTTTCAATGTTTCCATCAAACAATTAAAACAATGTTCTCTGTTTATGTGTTTTGTTATGGACTTCAGGGCTGAACGGGGGATTTAGGGCTACGAACTATAGAAGAACACCTTCAGGGTTTGTATAAAGAACTATGTTTCAGAAAAAGGAGGTAAAGGTGGAGAGAGGCCATTTTCTGAAGCAAACAGTACGCAGGGACTCATTTGGTTTTGCCTTAGTTTTAGGCTTTCCCAAATGTTTCTTCTCTAGCCATGCAATGGCTACAGCATGAGTTACTTTTCACCCACCAAATGATATTTTCCAAAGGGATCTTGTACCCAGTCCCCCTCTCAACACCAGATAGAAAGTTCAAATTATTATTTACCGATAAAAAAAACACCTGCTAGAAAGTTAACTTCAAACTTCTAACTGTTTGATGGTAACTAAGCCATCTTATCTTCTACATATCAAGAAACCAATGACTCTTTAATTCTCAATCAGCACCACCCTCACAATACTAGAAGCCAATGACTCTTAACTATTCCTGAATATTAAGTATATTGTGGAAATGCACAATCAAAAAAATACAAAATGAAGAATAATAATCCAAGAAAAGGACAATCTCATGTCAAAAGATGGTAAACAAAACAAAATTCAAAGTAAAACCCAATCTCATTTAAGTAATGGACAAGCTTTTAATCTGACCTTTGTATCCTCTAAAAACTGCTAAATGTTGGATAAGCTTCACATATGCTAGAGCAGCATCAGATGAACTGAGAATATCAAAGAAAATGTCATGTTAAATTAAGGTTTGATTGGAAAGAATATAACATGGCTTGTGAAAGAGACAATGAAAATCAACAAGAAAATTATCAAAACATACTTTCTGATTACCTCAAAGCATCAGTAAAGCAAGTTGCATAAATCAGCGCATTTATTCGAGCAAGAGGAGCACTGATAACATATAGCATAAAAATCAGTGAGCTTTATGATGCTTCCCTCAAAACTAAAATTACATTTTATTTAATAGATACTTACATATATTCATAAAAATAGATACTTACATATAATGACAAATGAAAAATGGTCAAGTAAAAAGTATGCTGGATTCATGTTAATTCTCAGTTTCATCGAGTTCATACAAACTTATATGTTAAATTCTTACATATCGTAAAAGCTTAAGATGCTCAAGACTCAAGAGTAGAAAATCCAGTCATTTATTTACCGTTCCCACACTCCTTAGAGATGGGCCAAAGACCCCCCATTAATAAGCTAGGCCCCACAAGTGGACTTCTGAGTTTAAATGGGAGGAATAGAGATGAGAAGAGATTGACACAGGACTTCTTGCCATAACACAATATTAACCCCGTTTGGATACAAGAAATGTTTCATCCCATCCCATCTCATTTCATCTCATCATTACAACTTTTTCAAATTTCTACATAAAATATAAAAACAATTCAACTTTTTCAAATCCCAAAACAATAATAATATTAAAAAATAATATTCTAATAATATTTTATTCAGCTTTTAACTTTCAATTCAACTCAACTCACTATCCAAACCTCACCTAAGTTGCATCTTTCCTCAAAAGTTTTTAAGTAGTTGGGTAATGGAAAATTAATCATACAATTTTAAAACTCACAAGCTGAAGGATGTACCAAGGGTCAAACCAGAGACAATGGAAGAGGCATTCCCTCTTTACATTATTCTCATGCACGCATGCAATTCGATGTCATCCAGCCAGGACAGCCTCTCCGTATCAGACATTTGCCAATAGAGAACCTAGGGGAAGCCGGAAGGCGGCTATAGTAGTTTCATTTTCCAAAGGTACAGGGGAAAGATAATTGCCCAATCCCCTAGACAAAGGGAGTTTACAGTCCAATCTACTCAAAGCAGAAAGGTAAAAACCTGTAACTGAGTTGAGGAGTTACTCTCACCAATTATCATGTAAACGCTGTCTTCTGGTAACTGAGTTGTGTTTGCCTATCAAGAACTTGGTCTGTGAGACCATGGGCATGTTTGGATGCTCAAAGTTCTCAAAACAATTTGTGAATAGTAGTAAAATAGTTTGAGTGAAAATGTTTTATTGAGTTTTGGAAAATGAGAGAGAAAAGGTTGAATAAAAATATTTTTCAAATAAGTATTGTATTAGAGTTTGTGACAGTGAATAGATAAAATTCAAAAATTGTTTGAATGTAGTTTTTTAATATTATTTTTGTTTTGAAGTTTGTAAAAGTTGTATTGATTTTTGTGTTTGAGTAATGATTAGGTAATGATTAGATGAAAAAGTTGAAAATTTGAAATTGAAAAGTGTTTTATTTTTTGGTGATGTTCAGGAATGAAGTTACGATAAATTTTGAGAATTTTGGAAATTCTCATGTTTGCCAAACATGCCAATATCTTCATCACTAGGGCCATTCTTATGCAGAAAGTTTCGAGTTTAGGAACCCTCATGGTAGACACCATTAGGGGACCCTTATCAAGGACCTTTCATACACCCTTATCGAGAACCTTTGATACAAGTCATGGTGCGTCCATTCGTGCCTTCTCGTGATCAGATGCACATGGAAAAGCAAATTCGCTGTAAGGAGAATCCATATGAAAGAGCATATATATACTACATTTATAAAAATACAGTTACACACACACACACACACACACACATATATATTCATATATGCATGATACAAGCACGCATGCATAAATACACACACACATCAATACGTACATGCAGCATGCATGCATGCATCATAGATACATACGTATGTACATACGTTTGTTGGTGCTGTGTGACTGTCACCCTTATTTTTTCTGATAGACTGAACAGAGCACCAATAATTTCTTTATAGAAATAAAAAGATTAGAGGAATAGTAGATCTAGATGTACATGGACAGTTGCAGGCAAGTATAAGAACTCATGACTTTCATTAATGGCCAGACACAAAGGGAAAACCAACCTGATAATCCAGGTCAGATATTGACTTAAACAAAATAGGATCCCTCATGCTTTGCAATTTTAACAGGAAAACTCACAAACGATAATAACAGAAAGCCTTAAAAGTTAAACAAGCATAAGAAAAAATAAGATAAATACTGTCTATATTAAATAAAGATCACCTGCCATATATCTCCCATGCAGTGGCTCGGAGTAAGTATGAAGAACCTATTAATTGCAGTACCGATCCAGGAATGGAACTTGGCTGTGCATAAAACTGGAAAGCATTGGTATTGCTTACAGAACCATTCTCTTGCGACAGTACTACTGAACCCAATGGATTTTGTAAATTCTTAAGCCAGACAGTACTAAAAGCACCATCCGTTGTCATTGTAGAACTTTCTGAGCCAAATTCGCTAATCAAATGAGAACTTAACCTCAACTCCTGCAAATTTAAACTAATGAGAAAAGGATGACTATACCTCTAAGGAATCAAATTACTTAGAATTTTGTCTGAAATGGACAAAGAGCAAAGAATAACCATCAAAGGCCTCATATTACCTTGCAAACATTGATTGGGCATGTTTTGAGCTTCATGGAAGCTTTGGGACCAAATGATAGTAGAGGTCTTTGCACATGCTGCACATGTTGATATAACAATTTATATTTCCTTGACATCATAATACGAAAATAATTCTAGCCGCCTCTCTAAATATATCTAACAGGTAATTCATCTTGTCACTGAGATAATAGATTGAGTACTGGATTTGTTGCCTCCTAAAGCCTTTTTTGGTGCCTTAGGTGACAGCTATCACACATGGACAAACAGGTACTCAAGGCACCAATACAATGTGGAGTAACTTGCAGCAGTACCATGCATAGTATTTCATTTTCAAAGAGGACATAATGCATACAAGCAATACACAAAGGCTACCAAATTCAGGAGACATATATAGAATAAAATGCTTGCAAAGTGAAAATTCACAAAGTATAGCAACCCCAATTCTTACCGTCAAATCAAATTTAGCCTTTGCAAGATGATTAGAAGTCACCAAGCGTTTCAACTTTAGACTTTCCGCTCTCTTCAGAGACCCTCTAAGAAGGACAAACAATTGTTGCTGGACAGAGAGTGAAACACCGATACTGGTCAAAGGTGAGAATGATGATCCAACTAGCCCAGCTGTACTTGAGACACCAATTTCAGACAACATGTTGCAGACAGCTGCTAAAGTGAATGCAAGGCAAGTATCATTGCTTTGCTGCACAAATTGAAATTTGTAAGGGCTCCTCACAAAACAAACAGTCAAAATTAAAAATGCCACAACCAATAGGAAAACAATTGGCACTTTACAATGAATAGCCCGCATCATATTTTAAATAACTGCAAAAATTGGGTCCACGTTATGTCTTTTAAGACCACAATCCTTATTTAGTTTGAATTGGTCTTCATCCCCTATGTTACCCAAAAACAAACATAGGGAGAGGAAACCTAAGCCCTATTACAAAATCCATACCACACTAGTCATATAAGAGCAGAAACTGTAATCCTGTTCAGCCAAATCGTATTTTAAATTAAGGATTTGGTTTACATATTACGAAACACCATACTAACATTTTAGAACCCAAATTCTCCTGACGCAGATCTCATCAACTGATCAAAGCTATAAAAAATAACTTCTAAAAGATAAAACCAGAAAGGATATGCAAGTGTAATAGTCCAATAGATGACAGCATGGAACAGAGAATTACAGAAATAGAAATTTACCTGTTGAGAAACACAAACTGCTTCAGTCAAAACCTAAACACAGTGAAGCAAAACAACTATTAAATAAATGCAGGGGCATGAACAGGAACTACAATAAGTCTGGTTTCACAAACGATACAGAAAAATGAGAGAATATATTTGGGAAGGGGCAATAGTTTCCCCATGCTCACCTCCAAAGCTTGCTTTGGATGCCCAAACCGGAAATGCATCATCCCTAGAAATAATAAAGCAACTTCATATCGTCCAAAATTATTGCAACCAGATGCAGGAGGAACGATATCAATTCCTTCTGTCCCTGCACTTTTGTGCCAACATTTTTCAGATCAGATCATCTTTTATACATTTTCCGGCTGGATTTAGAAAAGGAAAGAGGATAATGATCATAGAAAGAACAAATTCTTAGAGATGCATTCTTTCTAAAATAAAATATTAAATAAATTACCAAAAGCACCTAATTTGAGACCCCTGGTACTGGAAAAAAAAAAAGTGAAATTGAAAGAAGAAAAAGTCAAATGAGGAAAGGTTTATGGCCTTCATGTAGACACAACATCTATTTTTCATCTAATTATTTGTAAGAAGATGCTAAATTTCTCGATGGACTGAAAAGAGAGCAGAGAAATATTTCAACTCAGCTCCCTTTTTCGCTTCTTTGATAAACCAATTACAATGGAACCTTTCTATAGAGAGCAAATAATGGGAGCAACAGAAACCTAACAAATCATGCAAAAAACTGTTTCAAAAGTTTCACTAATTAGAGTGAATGAAAATTTTCAAATGAAGAAAAGAACTAAACTTGAACTGGCTCAAAATTTTCATTTTGGTTTGGCATTGCCCATAACTGGCAAAAGACAAGTGGTTGTTCGAATTTTCAAGTACCAATGTAAAACTTAAAAACAAGTAATCAATGTGTACAGTTTCACAATATTGTTAGCCAAAAAAATCTGAAATAATAGAGATGAAATTCAAAATCCTCCTAATTCAAGATGAAGAGATAAACAAGTCAGATAACTGGTTAGAGGATTTTGAAAAACTCAGCTAAGAGTATGAGATGCCAAAAAAAACCAAACTCCAAAATGCCACTAGAATTGCCAGATGGAGCAAACTCGAGAAAACGATGATTAACAATCTAGTCAAGAATGCTTTGCTGTACAAAATGTCATTGCCAGCAAAAACACCATTGCATCTTTACCCATCAAAAGCATGCCACTGGTACTTGTAAATGGTCATTGAAGTAATAAAAATCGTTCTTATAACAACCTATTTTATAGTAAGCCTCTTGTTGATATAAGAACGCCAAGCGGCCTGACCACATTTTTCCATTTTCAGTTTACATTATTGAAGTTAGGTTACTACATGGAAATTAGCAACCACAAAGGCAATTCTTTAAGAACATTTCCAAAATAGGTAGTGATATAGAATTTTGATTTACCTGTAATCAAAATAGCGATGAAGATTCTCCAAAGCAGCAAAATAATCATCATGACAAAGACTATTCAAGTAACGCAAAAAATGGACCTACATCATAATCCAACATAACCAGAAAATCAATGGATTTAAAGAGTGGTGGAGCCAGGAATTTATCTTTAGGGAATAACTTATCTTATAATAATAATAATAATAATAACTTTTTGTATATAGCGTATATCTTCTTCTTCTTTTTTTATGTTGGGGAACACTCTCCAAGGCAGGGCCCTTGGGACCCGTATATAGCGTATATCTTTCATATATAATAATACAAAAAAGAACACAGAAAACATAATTGAAGATGTGAAAAAATATCAACATGTTTAGCAACCTAAAGAGGCTTATGTCCTGGTTGTAACAGACCATGAGTTACAAATTTTTATTTTCACTCTTCAACGAAAAAAATATATTTTGATTTGAAATTATGATCGTGGAGAAGATTAAGAAAAAGGATGAAGAAAATAAGAAAAAATAGAGAATAAATCATGTATTGACCATTGGTTTGAGAAAACTACATCTTTCGGCATTTAGAAACATTTTGTGGTCAAACTTTTGAGTTAAAAAGGTCACAGTTTTATTACAGATTCAGGCTAAACTTTTTAGTTTTATAAAAAAATCTCTATGTATTTTTTAATTATATTTTCCAAAAGGACTTGTCAGTTTTTTCAAGTTTCTTAGAGTTAAGGGATTATTTTGAATTTGAAATTTTTGTAAACTAAAGAATTTTTAAGACCTTTTCTGAAGATAGGAGAATTGTAAGATTTTGCGGGGCTGAGGGTTATTTTAAAATTATAGGGAGGAATTTTTCAAAAACTTTTTAGGCATGGGAGAGTGTTTTTTTGGGCTTTTATTATTATAAGATACAAAAGTATTTGGGTTTTTGTGGGGAAAATATAGTTCCATATATTATTTTAACGGAGGCAGAGGGTGGAGACCCCTCCCAGATTTGGAGCTAAAGAAAGAAAAGTAAAGAAAGCAAAATTACAAAATACCAAACAATAAAAGCATTAAAATGACGAAGGAATACTAAATTACACGATGCAGCTCAGGTGCCAATTTATGAAGCCGACTTAAAATAAGTTCAAAAGCATTTAAAGAGACAGAGCTTCCATTCCTGCCAGAAGAATATTAACGAGTCTCAGTAAAACCTAAGGTCCAATTTCATAAATTCATGTGCGAAAAACTTTAATTTAGATAGAAAGTGTCAAAGTATCATTTACTTTTCAATTGCATCAGCCTGCTCTTGTAAGTATCCTTGTATCTGCCAGTTTGATCTTAGGAATATCCCACAATTGGGCTCAAAATCTCGTAATGTATCGTTTGGAGGACGCACATATGGAGAAGCCCCTCTATCTTTGTCCCCTTGTTTGGGTTTCACATCAACAAGAACCTCAATATCTGCATGCTTCGTTTGTTATATGATTAACATTGTACTTCTCAACATAAAACATCAAGTCTCACTAGGACACCAAAATTAAGCAAGCAAAATATGAGGTGAAGGGCATACTTCTTTCATGTCCGCAGGTAGGAAGATGGTTAATTGTATTACTTAGAACATTAGCATTGGAATAGGCAAAGGCAAAGCTAAAATTTGGCTAAAATCACATATTTTGCCTTTTGCCTATTCCATTCAAGAGAGATTCTCACATTAAATTATCCATCTATTAACCAAAATAATATTAAAATATTATTAATTTAGGCCTCGTTTGCTTTCAGAGATGAGATAAGATGAGATGAGATGAGATGAGATGACTTGAGATTAAAGTTAAAAAGTTGAATAAAATATTGGTAGAAAATATTTTTTAATATTATATTTGTTTTGGGATTTGAAAAAGTTTATTTATTTTATTTTGTATGGGAATTTGGGAAAGTTGTAATGATGAGATGGGAGGTTTTCAAAATTTTCAAAATTTTGGGTTTTAGTCTTGAAAACAAACAAGGCCTTAGTAATAATAATACTTTTTTCTAATATATTTTTCATATTTTGCAATTCTACTTATCATATTTTAATTAATAATCAAATTATAATTAAATTAAATTATTAAATAAAAAAATTATAATTAAATTAACATAAATGTGCATTGTAAGCAAAACATTTGCCTTTGCCGAGAGAGAGAGAGAGAGAGAGAGAGTCTAAGTGGGAGGAGAGATAAACTTATCAAAAAAAAAGTGGGAGGAGAGAG
Organism: Pterocarya stenoptera; assembly: GCA_003123785.1. Classification (NCBI taxonomy): domain Eukaryota; kingdom Viridiplantae; phylum Streptophyta; class Magnoliopsida; order Fagales; family Juglandaceae; genus Pterocarya; species Pterocarya stenoptera. Next base: position 69,918 of record QEOT01004338.1, read on the forward strand.
AAATTAACAAATTATTCAATGGATAGGGAACAGTAACCATACAAATATGTAGAAGAGTAACACTACACCCACCGAAAAAGTGTCCCGAAAGTGTGTCCCGATAAGTGCATTTCATTTTTTTATTTCCTTTTTTTCATGTATTTTTTTAATCATCATAAATATTTTTAAAAAAAATTGCTTCGGGACACTTTTTTGGTAGGTATAGCATTTTTGTATGTAGAATTATTGTAACTTGTAAGCAAAAAATTTGTCTTTGCCTCTTCCAATGTAAAAAGTATGGGGTTGTTAGCTAAATTTTGGTTTGCATTTACATTTGGCTACATCAATGCTAATGCTCTTAGGGACACCTCATCTAGATTAGCATACTACAGCACAACCTATTATAGCATTTTAACAGATGGTTAATTTAGATCTATGATACATATAAAAAAAAGTATAAGATCTATGAGAAAATTATTGTAGTGGTCCCTTGGATCATTTTTTTAAACTTGTCCCTGGAATGAAAAAAAAAAAAAAGGCAGATTCAAAACAATCGCTAAAGTAAGACCTGCACAAGTTTAACATTTCAGTAGTATTCCTACAAGAAGGGGGTGTTACAATAGGGACACGTCTAGCAGACCAATCACCATTCCATCATCTCAAGGATACTATCCTTTCCTTGTATGACTCCTCTAACTGAAGACCCAAGTACTTCAAGGTGAAGGACAACCCTAAAAACAAGGATACGAGCCAAACCTCCAAAATATTCCACATTGCCAAGAGGGACTAATTTCAATTTAACCAAGTTAATTTTCCAACCCTATATAAAGCCCCAAAACATAAAAACAGACAGTCAATGGCGGAAGTGCTATAGACTAGCCTCAAAGAAAAGAAATGCGTCCTCTACGGAAAAAAAAAAAAAAAAAAAAAAAAAAAAAAAAAAAAAAAAAAACCTATAAGACACAAAAAGCACAACCATGTTCCTTTACATGGTAGTAGCATATAGCATCCAACTCAAAGCCTCCATGACCACCACAAAGAGTAAGGGGGATAAAGGGTCCCCCTATCACAGGCTGCAAGAGTTTTGAAGTAACTTGAGGGTGTACCATTTATCTAGACAGGGAGACGCATTGAAGAGATAAAGTGCACTATCCACCCACATCTTTATTTTCCAAGGTCACATCACCTCGACATATACAATTGAAAATCAAAAAAAGATTTTGATAAGTAACAAATTTGAAAATCAAAATTGACAAGATCATAAGCCTTCTTTATTTCAATTTTACATAACACACCTAGATCCTTGACCGAAGTCTACTATCCAGGCTTTTCTTGGCAATAAGGCCCAAGTCTAAGATCTATCTCCTCCTAATTAATGCATTTTGGGCCTTGGGTATAACCTTCTCCATCGCTACTTTTATCCTATCGGCTAAGACTTTGCATATAATTTTATAGATACTTCCTGCAAGACTAGGGACAAAATCCTTTATATGCACTTAGGAATAAGTGCAATAAATGTGGAATTAAGGCTTCTTCCAAACTTCCCCAAAAAAAAAGTCACAGAAGACACTCATTAAGTCTACTTTTGAGGATCTCCCAACAAGTTTGAAAAAGACCATAGAGAAACCATTTGAACCGAATGACTTATCATCATTTAGGGCTTTAGAACCTCACGAACCTTGCTTTCCTAAAACTCTCTTTCCATCCACGTGGCCTCCTCCACTCCAATAGCATCAAAAGTAAACCCATCCAGTTTGCACCATATGAATTGTTCAGAATAGAGTCGTATGTAAAATTGCACAATGTGCTCTCTTGCTTCTTTGCAGTCTGGATAGCTAGATTCATTGACCACAAGGGATTTGATGGTGTTGTTCCTCCGTTTCGTATAAGCCAACTGGTGGAAGAATTTAGCATTCTTGTCTCCTCTCATCAAGGGTGTCGACGATATATGTATACAAATGACGTTGTCTCCAGCAATCTCATCAGATACCTATTGTAGTTCGTTCAGAAGTAGTTTCTCAGTTCTCAATACGATCAAACTCCTCACCCAGTTTTTTAGGTTGTTTCAAAGCTTTCACCTTACATGCCAAGACAAAGCAAGGGAACCATGGATATAAGATAGCCACCATTGTTTCACCTTGTCCTTAAAGTCATCAGCTTTTATCAACATTTTTCAAACTTGAAATACCCTCTACTCCTAGCCACACCATTGCAATGAAGCCGCAAGGGGAAAATGATCCGATAACAATCTAAGAATCATCAGGGCACTAGGCCTCCCATCCAAGGGAGATAAGAAATCTATCATTTATAGACCATGTTGAGGGGTATCAATTGTTGGACCACGTAAAACTTCCACCTACCCAAGGGATATCCACTAGATACTACGTCAAATATGCACTGAGATAATTCAAATAACTCCAAAGGTAAGGATAGAAGGGTCTCATAGATCTCACTCGAGAAAAGGATAACATAAAAATCACCCACACACACCATGAAAGAGTCCACCAACTAATTAGCCCAACCAATTCAACCCAATGGCGTCTCCTCTCACCATCCAAATCCTGGCCATAAACACTAGCAAAAGCTCATTCAAAACTACTTCACATATCTTAAAAACCAGCTTTCATAAAAATCCCCTGCAATACTGAATTATTATACTAAGAGGGTGTAGTGTGATTTTGCATCAACCCACCATTTTCCACTTTGCCAATTCTTCTTTTCTCCAAAACTCCATCTCTAAAACCCCAAACTGTACTATAAGAGCATGTCATATAACCTAGAACACCTACATTTTTGTACGGCACGCCTACATAACTCTCACTCTGTATCTAAAATTGTTTCCTATATTTTTGTGTTGATGGAAATATTGTTTATCATCTTTTTTTTGGGAGTAAAAAGCTTTTTTTTTTTTTTTTACTGTCGGGAACCTCTCCAATGCAAGGCCCTTCAAACCCACCCCTGCAGAGTAAACCCTGGTCCTGTGCACAGCACCCTTGGAAGTTTCCCTACACTGGTTAACTCGTTGGCTTTTCACCAGAGGATGTGGTCCCAAAGGATTGTTTGCACCCATGAGGTGTTGAACCTTGAACCTTGAAGGGAGTGATACCCCAAGACCAAGGCCTTCACCACTTGGGCCAACCCCTTGAGGTTAGGAGAAAAAGCTTTATTAATACAAATGAAATAGGCAATGCCCATGTACGCAGGGAGTATACAAAAGAAAACGCCTAAATACATTCTAGGAACCTTTAAAAGAAAACAAAAAATAATGAACACTAGTTCCATTGAGCACAATGGCTGAAAACCAAAGCAATAAGGTGTGCACAAAAGAATTTCAAAGTTCCTCCAACGTATGCTCCCTCTCTTCAAAACACCGATCATTCCTTTCCATCTAGATACACATAAAAGGCATAAAGGAATCATCCTCCAAACCGCAACTACCTGAGAACAACTATGAAGACCATTCCAGATAGTTATAAGATCCACCACCCTCACAGGCATCACCCAAGCAATGCCAGTTCTACAAAAAAACTCATCCCATAACGCCCATTTGCCACCTCACAATGGAAAAGTAATTGATCCACACATTCACCATTCTTCTTACACATGTACCACCAGTCCATTATAATGAGACCTTGCTTCCTCAAATTGTCCATAGTCAAGCTCTCTCAAGAGAGGCAGTCCAAATGAATAAAGCTACTTTGGAAGGCACTCAACACCACTTCGAAGGGAAAGAATATGACTCTGTGATGCCACAAGCTTGTAGTAAGAACGAATTGTAAACATTTTTCTCCCCTTGGACCTCCAAAGCATCCTATCCCCTTCGTTGCTACCAACACTCATAGAATATAAGTGACTGAAAAATGCAGGAACTTTTTGAATTTCCCAAGCATGAACAGCTCTAGTAAAACTCTGTTCCATTGATGAGAACCATTACAAAAGACCAAAAGCTCTGACATAGAGGCATCCCGATATTGTTTATCATCATCAATACAAAGAAAACAATTTCTTTACAAAAAGATTAAAAAAAAGAATTAAAAATACTTATATGCTTGTCAATGTCACTGTCTCTACAGGATAAAACAAAATCAATCATTGTGAATGAGCTCTAGCTTAAATAGCACCTACTTCCCTCAAACAATAGTGTAAAAGTGAATCATCAATTCAAGACCCACTTGGTGCTTGTATAAGTTGCCACTCAAAAGAAATATTACCATTTCAAATGCAAAACT
>QEOT01004340.1:0-13653 GCA_003123785.1 Pterocarya stenoptera
CAAAACTTTTGCATCTTTTGCTTCCAGCAACAGTTTCCGAATTTTTCCACTCCTAGAAACTAGAGGGAACTGCAAAAGAACCATGATCATTTGACTTAAGCTTCTGGTGAAGTTTTCTTTTCCTTTTCAATTCTCACTTCAATCTCCTTAATATTACATTAAACAATCACTTGTTATGAAAATTCGTCAGACTATCAAGCACTGTTTGTAGTTTCATTACCAGCAGCTAAGTTTGTTCTCGAAGAGAAAAATTTTGTTGTGAAACTTGAGCTAGAAACTATCCCAGACGGACTCAAATGCACGACCACTGACAGAGAGATTTATATTGTAGGATTTCATAGAGGGAAGTTTTTTTAAGTGTTAATGACAATGTGCAAACTGGTTAATTTACAATCAATTACTAGACACAACCCAAAATTCCAAAAGCAAATTTTCAGCTCAGAAGTTGTAATAAGAAAAATAACAATTAGAAGTCAAGTACTTGATACACAGAGTAGTACTGCTAATGTTGTACCATCTTACCTTATGCAGTGCAAAGCTTGAGGCTCCTACTTCGACAGTAAGATCACTAGAAACATCAGATATTGGCCTGAAATAGAAAGAATTGCCATGAATTAGATTGCAGAGAGTTGAAAGAATTTCAAAGAAAGAAACTCTTGCACGCATACATGTTCATTGATGTCAATATTTTAGAAGCCTTGCAATTATGGCTTCTTATACCGTAAACTTGCACCGCCATGTGCTCCGTGTGAATACCTTAAAAGGCTTTAACTCGGTTTGAATATCTTAAAAGGCTTAAACCTAAGGAGTGTTGAGGAATAATTTCATATTGCCTGTGAATAAAGTCTTAAGCATGTTTATAAGGAATGAGCAATCCTCTCTTATAGAACCGGTTTTATGAGATGAGTTAGGCTTATGAATTTCTTCATAGTATTAAAGTATGCCACAGGACAAATAGAGACACGCATTACTTATCCCGTGACAAGGACCAAAACAAATACTGGCTTACACGTGAAGAAGGGTATTGAGGAATAATCTTGCATTGTCTGTGGACAAAGTCTTAGGAATGTTTATAAGGAATGAGCAATCATCTCCTCTGGAACCGGTTTTATGAGATAAGTTAGACTTATAAATTTCTTCAAGAAGGACAGTACTGTTATATCCATCTTTAGCATTTGATTCGATTTGGATGGCCCAGATTTGAAAATTGAGGGATCAAACATACAGGAGGAGAGGGACTGGACAAGCAGTATTCTAGGCAATATGAGTAGATTCTCAAACGGTAAAAAAAAAAAAAAAAAAAAAAAGTAGAACTGAAAAATGAAGAAATCTTTGTGGTTTGACGAACCAATTTGGAAGATTTTACTGAGTTGCAGAGATTGAATAGCAGCCATATGGGTCCCTCCGGATTAAATTGATAACTACCTATGCTTGTTCTCTTCTGTGTATATTGAGCTTTGTCACACTTGATGATCGAAAGTACTACCTGTCCGTACTTTGTCTGTGGACCTATGGATAGTAAATATGCACAAATTATTGCCCGGAAAACATTAATTGCAGTTCACAATCTCGAGGGCTGCAGCAAGGAATATGGTCCATTTATCAGATCAACCTCGTGCTGATGTCGTATAAGGTTTTCGAGTCCATGGTCACGGTTGATCCGTCATAGTCATGCTGTCTGTTTTTGTAATGTAGCATGAGACATTAGGTGCAGTTTTCTTCCATAAATTTTGGCAGCTTTGGATAACAGAAGGAATGCCCCCCCAAAATCATCTAAATATGTCGTTTTTTAGCACAAGATGTAGAAAAGAGAGAAGCGCATGAGAATAACCTGATAGAATGCAAAGTAGCTCCAATTGCTGAAATGTTTGACCCCAGAATGTGGTTGAATGTGATCAGATCTAACTTTTATTGTGAAAATGACGATTCATCTTAAATCTTAACATGTATTGACAGTTTTGAGTAAAGAAAACGACAAATTCCTTAACATGTTTGGTTCTTGCTTTTTTTCTAGGCTTTGCATTACTCCTATGCAAATTTATCATAATATTTACTTACTGTTTGGGAAACGTTGTACAAAATGAAGCCAAACCACAAGGAGGAGAAGATGGAAGAGAAATAACAACATGTCAAGAGTCGAGGAGGAGGAGATTACCATTCAGCAGCATGCCTTATACTGGAACTTGGACGAAACGACCTCTTCCCTGACATGCTTGGCTTCAAATCACCAACAGTAACGACACCCATGTCTTCAAAAAGATTTTAAAACTGACAATTTAACCTTAAAATTCCCACTGATAGCTCTGCACAACTCCCACCAACACCCAAATAATTGCTACTCTTTCAAGAATATAACGGCTTCAGCTCCTATCAAACTGTGTCGTTCCAGTCACAAACCAAAAACTGGGAATATTATAGTTTCTTTAAGGACCACCTTCTCTGTCTGGAAAGAGAGCTGAACTGAGGTTAAAGTCACAGGAAATCATGCTGGATCAAGGGGTGGTGATGACTTTAAACCATACCTTAATGAGTGTTTATAATGTGCTTAATCTAAAGTCAAGATTTAAAAAATGCAGGTGTGCTTCTTGCACTTTTCGGTGAAAGGTAGGGTGGGAGTGACCTCCTTTTAGATGGTTTTTGTTTAGAGAAATTGCAGGAATCCTGAAGGGTTGCAATGCTTTTGGGTGCTATAATCATGGCTAGTTAGTTAAAGCTAGCCACCCTAAAAAAGAAAACAAAAAAAGATTAGATTGCTTTAAATTAAGTCTGGATTATGTGTAAAGCTAAACTAAAGTGGGAAACTAAAGAGAATGAGTTGGATTAGATGCTACAATGAAAACCACTGTACATCCATCCAACTAAAAAACCAAAAACCAAATTGATTTCACCAGAGTACTGTCTCAACGCTTGTGATCTTTTGGACATTTCTGTGCTATGAAAGTGAAACTTGCAAACCGTGCAATGCCCATTTGTGATTGATTTTTATTTTCTATATTTTAATTTATTTCAAGAATGCAGACCAATCATATATATATATATATATATATATATATTGGTCAACATAAGGGGCTAACAATAATATATAGACGTGTGACGCACGTAGGGTGCGTGAGGACTGTTGAAGTGATCGTGGCCTAAATAATTTCATCTTCTTCGAAAACATTATTCTCAAGCGGGGGGTAATAAAACTAAACTATTAATACTCACTGCAGGTATGTATATATAATTTGATAAAAGATATTTGCAATCGTGAGTTGTATAATCATTACTTAATCGCTTTGAAAAAAGTAAATAAAATTTAGAACCCACATAAAAAATATATTTTTTTTAAAAAGTGAACCCTACTCTTGTTCAAAGCGATTACGCGGTGTTTACACTACTTCACAGTTATATGTAGAATTACTTATATAATTTAGAACGGTACTATTCTGCCGCTTGAGTAATACCGCTCATTTATACCGCTAGTTGCTTTTACAACTTTTTTTTTATTTTTCTATTCATATTTTTTAAATATTTTTAAAAAATAAAAAAAAAATATACCAATATACTTAAAATTATTTCTTTTAAAATAAAAATAAAATTATTGAGCGGTCAAATAGAACGTTAACTATTGAGCGGCATAGTAGTTTTTTCTGTAATTTATTCGTACTTGTATCCGCATTGCTTTTTCTTCAAACCTCACTGTAATAAAACAGGACAAAAGGATCTTCGACTAAATCATGTTGTCTGTCGGTCTCTTCAAAGCTCCCAAAGATGCCTTTCTTTTTTCTTTCCCGTTAACAAAATTAATGTTCCCTCGAGTATTAAATCTCGTGTCTTAAACAAGCCTTTCCATTATAACTACCTAGTTGAGCATAATCATATCAATAATGAATTTTTTATTATAAATTATTGATTTTTAATTTAATTATATTTGCTAATGATAAAATGAATCCTACAATACTTACTTACTAATGTTTATTTCAATTTCTCAAATAATATTAAATTATAAAAATGTTTATTATAAGAGCGAGCACTTGCCTCTAATTGTGTAATGTTTAGAGTATATATTCTGTTAGTGTAAACTTCTGGCTCATCATCACTGATTCGCTATAGTCTATCTTACCTTTTGGCTGCATGGTTATATACCTGGTATTGAAGTAGACAAACTTGTATGGTTAAAGAGGTCTGTATTTTCTATTTTTCAACTTATATATATATATATAAATATTATATACAGCTAGCGGTTCAGATTTTTTGTGATTTCCATTTCATAAAGCTTCATATCTTTTTTTGTTTTTGTTTTTGTTTTTGTTTTTGGGGCATTGAGCCAATAAAATTGGAACAGAACAAAAGAACAGCCAAGGCCACGGGAAGTCTTTCTGTCTATCTTTTAACACCAAGCTGATCGAGTGAAGGGGCCTGGAATCATTAGTGCAGTGTGCGCGAAGCTGGTGGCCACAATTATGGCGTACAGCAAACATATGGGACCCCACCCTTTATATATATATATATATATATATATATATATATACTACACTGCACATTGATCGCATGCCCGAGGATGATTGCATGGATCATTATGATCCTCTAAACCAGATCATTCACCCACACCTGCTTAAACCAGATCATTCACCCTCACCAACTCCCAACCCTTCAAATTGCTTCTAAAATAGCGTTTCAAAATTGATAAATGATTTTACAAATTTCAAAAAATAGATAAATATCATATATAAGTCTTTGTAAAAAAGTGAACTCCACTTAAAATAGTGTAAAAAATTATTTTTTATTAGTGGATCCATTTTTTTACAAAAGGCATATATAGAACTTATTTATTTAAAACCTGTACCCAACATTACTCACTAAAATTTTGGGTTAATGTTAGCTGGATACCATCCATGCACGTAACACTTATCACATGATAGATCATATGACAATAATATAATCATAATAGTTGAATCACATGAGGAACATTCTACCATTTAGATGACAATAAGGAGAAAAAGAAAATGCCACTAATACAGAGAATTGTCCCCTGATATAACACATTTTAAGCAGTTTTTCTATGTTACATGAATATATATATATATATATGACTTAAAAATGACAAAGTATAAGATGAAGAGTAACATTGACATACTTGAAAAAGAGGATTAGCAATGGGAGGAAAAAGTTCTCCCGCCATGGTAGCTTATACAGTTGAAAATCAGGGTCATGAACATGGGCCTTCACACGATTCACCTTTGTTGAAAACTTGGTAGGCCCGGTTCCAATTCAGGCCTTTACACTTTACAGCCCATGCACTCCCATCAACTCAAGCAACTTTTGTTCTCTCTCTTATCCGATCCTCACGAGTCACGAGAGTTATCCAATGAAACCCTGACTCTTATAACCTGCCGACGTGACCCAAACAGGTAGAGATGAATGAATGTTTACTATTGGGTTCGAAAGTGATTCAGATCAGACACGTTGAAGTGATATGAATGTTCCCATTTTTTGGTTCAAAGTGTTGTGTTTTTGGACCAAAGTTGTTTCCCATGTCCAATGATGGCAGGGATTGCAGGCATCTTAGAACTCCATTTGAAAATTCATTTCAAGTTAAAGCTGCTTTTGAACGAGGTAAAAGTTTTAAACCCCACTTTTTTTTCCCCGACCTTTACGTTAAGATCAATGTTAAAGTGGAAGCAAGATTTTGGTTTTGGTTTTTTCCGACGTCAAGGATCGACCTGGTGGTCACGTGTGTCGAACCAAGGCCCCAGCTCTACTGTAAAATACTATGACTGTTAGCTAATTTGCAATGGGAGATTTGTCTTCAAAAGACAAATTAATATTATGCGACTACGTACGATGGACATCCCACATAACTTAGTGGCGTGTGAGAGCCACGAACGCTGACGGCAACACGTGGCCCACTCGGTGAGAAAGATGCCAAGAGATTCCCGGTGGAGTGCGTAATTAGGCATGCATCTAAGGGTCGAAGTCTAACATGTTAAAAATCAGAAAAGAAGGTGTAAGTGGGAAAATTCGATCTGAAATTCTAGATTTATTTCTTTTCCCTAAACCTGATAGATAGTGGTAGTTCTAGTTTAATTCAAAGATCGATGCTGCTACGTAGCATGTATTTAAATGTTTCGTGCATCGGTCACTCAAGCATTTTCCTTAATTTAATTCATGTTACAAGGAGTATACGATAACCAGAAGAAGCCTCCACGAGGACCTCTCATTGATTAACAGCCCTAATTTTAGCCTTTTGTCTCCCGGCCTTTTTGGCATCATCTAGCTGATGAGGCGACATTGGCCGCCTTCTTAGGAAGACATTTTTCGACGTTAGAGATGTTGTGTAATGCATTACGAATAAGAGTACTGACAAATACAGTACCGCCTTAAGAGAATAAATATATATGTATTTATATATATATATATACAGCTTTTGATGAATCTGGAACACAAAATTGCGGTACACCAATTGGTGTTCAGGACAGTACTGTATTGCAATATTTCATACTGAATTTATTAATTTAAACATAGCCATAGGTACTACATTCCACTGCTAGGACATAGAGATCAGAAGCCATTGGAATTCATGAATATCCTTGGAGGTACGTACGTGGCTATAACATACATAATATCTATCCTTAACTAGTGATCACACAATCAAAACAGTACAGCAGCAGCAGCCGCAGGGGTAGGTGATCAAACGCTTCATTCATTGACAAATTTATTCATATATATATAGAGTAGTACAGGGACCAAGAGGAGAGCAGTACGCAGCAGCAGCGGATCATGATCACAGCTTGATTCCTCCAAGTACGTACTTTTCATCCCCAAATAGTTGTTCCTTCAGACTGACCATAATTGTTCCTTTGTCACAACCAAATACAACCCTGAAGGGAGTAGGGATCATGATATTAGCAAGGAAGTTATATATATAGTACTAAGATTATTCATATATTCTCTCAAAAAAGGGGAGAGATATATTTTTGTTTGGATGTAACAGTGACTTAAAGTACATCTTTTTCCTACGACTCAGAAGCTAGAAGGATAGAATTATCTTACCGATCTGATCCTTTTTTGTATCCAACTACCCAAACTCTTCCGAGATCATAGTTCAATGTGTTCTCGAGCCTGTAAATTATTCATGAGCATTACTTTAAAACTTCTAAAACCAAAATATATAGCATGCAGAACCAAATTAAAGTCTGACGACAGTAGTTCTAAATCGCGCATGTAATTCAATTGGTCTCCTCATGCATGGTTTCAGAATATGGTAAATTTGAATCATGAAGAGTAGTTACCTATAGGTGGTGGCATCCCATATGCGAATAGTTCCGTCCTCTGAACCAGTAATAATTATGGGAAGCTCTGGATGAGCACATATCAATGTAACATTGTGCTGGTGGCCTTCTAGGGTTTGCAGGCAACTTTTGCTTTGATAATCCCACACCTGTTCTCATAAAATTATAGCTAGCCTCAATGATCAGTAGATTCAAATTAATGATAACCACAAGTGCATATGAAAAATCTGATCTACATAGCCGTAGAAGAAGGAGATAGGCTAGCAAATTAACCTTAGCAGTAAAATCATCAGAACCGGTTAAAAGCTTTGTTTCATCGTTGTCAGTGAAGTAATCAATGCAGTTCACACCCTTCGAATGGCCATCCAACGTAAAGATTGGAGCAGGAGAGCTCGGATTCCATACCTAGAAGAGGAGCCATTAACAGACTTAAAAAGGAAATTATTGCAGTTTACAATTATGCCAGAAGTGAAAAGATAAGGCCTATATATATATATATAATACCTTTATGGTTCCATCAAGGGATGCACTTGAAAAACTAAGGGTGTCTTTTGGGTTGAATGCAACTTGCATTACATAGTGCGAATGCCCCTCGAAAGTCTGAGTACAGACCCAACCCTTCTCCCAGTCCCAAAGCTTTATAACTTTGTCATCGGACGCTGACAGCACATAGGGAAGGGTAGGATGGACGGCCACAGATCTGATATAATCTTCGTGTGCCTCAAATTCTTTGGTCTTATCCAGTGTGTTGAAATTGTATACCCGAATAAACTTGTCATCTGCTCCAGCAACAACCCAGTGTTCGCGTGCAATGAACTTTGCTGACCTGACTGCAAGCACATAAATAAAAAAGAATGTCAATCTAAAACATGCCCAAGAATACACGCAGTACAGCTTCTATGGAAAAGTACTGGAATGTCAAAAAAACTATACCTGGGGACTCAGTGATCTTGAAAGACTTCTCCTGTGTCTGGAATTGGACAAAAAAAGGACGTTAGCACCGAATGCATGCTTAGAGAGAGAAAAATAATAAATACAAATCAAAAGTGTTTGAAGCACAGAAACAGTACTCAAAGATCAGTCAAAGGTACGTATATAATAATATTGCCAGCTTACCTGTGACTGGTAGTTCCAGATACAAAGACTGCCTGAATACAAACTTGCAAGAATCCTGCAACAGAGATTAAGCATTGTGCAGCAATATAATTTAGATAATGATCAAGCAGCTGTAGAAAAATTCATTTTGTTTGATACTTTGATATGGATAGTTTTCCCTTCTTTTTTTCATGTGTGGGGAAATTACAGGAGATATGTAAATTACCATGGCTCAGTTGGATGAAAATCCACAGATTTTACTCTTTCTGAGTGTTGAACATATTCTTTCTGTTGCAGAAAAACAACAAGCCAGGTGAGTGCAAGCAGCTTGAAATTAACTCATTGAACAGAGATTGTCCATTTATATATGTATAAATAAATAAGAAAAAGCAAAACAAAACAATACCTCAATCTTGAGTGAAAGAGGCTGCAGGGGCATACCATGATCAGAAGTACAAAAACTATTAGTCCAATATCTAAACTTTAAGTTCCAAATAAAAAACTCAAATCGTATTCAAAATTTAAGTTTCAAATAAACTCAAAAATGGCATATATCTATATATATATATATATATATGCAACTCACCATTTTCGCAGTTGATATCTTGGAAGTACTTGATTAAGCCTGTACGTGGTTGGAAAAAAGAATTAACAATTCTCGTTAACTGGATCGAGTTTGATTGGTAAATACTTCTGCGGCATATATGTGCATATATATATAGATGCACGTTAGGGCCAGGGTTGCTTTCCAGTTAAGGAATGAACATGTCCATGCATGCTTGGTTCAATGTCTCGGTCTACCAAACTTGATCCATTATTTCCTTTGATTTCAACGTAAACCGTCATCCCTGTGCTCCAATCCGTTGATTTTTCCCACGCGTAAGAATGGAGGGTCGGGGTTGAGCTTCGTAAGAGTCTTCCTTGCGTTGTCATCCGATGCACCCATTTACGTTGATCATCCTACGCGTCATAACGGACCGTAAAGATTGGTTTCGATACAGTTTGCGCCAGCTTGACCGTGTCAGTGTTGTGGTCGCAGACAAATTAAGGGTCTTGGGAGATGGGATTGCGAGGCAAGCAACGTGGTATTTGCATTAGAAAGAAACGTGACCGTAATGTTTCATTACGTGGAATCTGTTAATCATTTCTTTTTTCTTTCTACATTGCAAAAAGTGGTATTTGCATTAGAAATTATAGGGCACGTGTTATCCGGGTGTTACGTAACATTCTTTACTCTATTGATATCAATAAATTGAGGGGACGTGCTACGTCCGCCGCTCCCAGCGGCAACTAGTGTTTTTATTTATTTTTTTATTTTTTTTATATGTATTTTTTAATATTTTTAAATAAAAATATAAAAAAATCATAATATTATTAAAAAATATTTCTTAATTACTAAATAAAAAAAATTAAAAAATCATAACAATAAAATAGAGCGGTAAAAATAAATAGTAAGATTAGTATTTTCCTAAATTAAGTACTGTTTCTGGCAATATTCTATAGGCCCTGCGAAACTGATGCTAGGGTCAATAAATTGATATCTAAAATTTTTCAACTATTATATATTTTGGATTTTATTTATTTTGATCTAAGTATCCGCTGCATAATTCTAACCGGACAGAAATGATATTCGGAGTCGCATAAGCGTTGTACGTACATTATTTTTTTAAAAAAATAAGTAAATATAAGATTTATATAAAAAAATTAAATTTAAATTTTTAATAATAGACATTACTTTTTTCAAGGCTTGCAAAACTATCTAGTATTACTCTTTAAAACATTGCTATGTGTGATTGTGTCCCTTGAGCATATAATTATAAGTATGTGCAATTTTAATGAACGGATACGTGACACTTTTAATTTGAAATCTTTAAATAAAATATATATATATACGTTTACCACATTATATTGTGGCAGGATTGGGGCCATAAGGCCATTACGAATTAAGTTATATATGTAAAACAAGTGCATGTATATATTGCGGCAATATCTCACTCGTCGCTAGAGCTGTATACAACCTTCCATACCTACTATTTTGGAAAAAAGTGTCAACTGTCAACACACATATTTTGAGGATTCAAACCCTTGTCAAATAACCTAACAATACATTTTTAGAGCATAGATTTCAAGTCTGTAATTTTTTAGGTAACAAAGCCACTATATTTTTCTAGATTTAATATTTGAAAAAGAATTATTCAATTTAAAAGCTTTTATACCACATATCATCCGCCTGGTATAATTTAATTTTAAAAATAAATTTTAAAATTTGAGTCTTACAAATCAGATCATGCTATGTAAATAGCGTGCAGTGTAAACAACTTCAAACTACTCCTTTGAGGGGAAAAAAATAAGTTCTGCTATATATAATCACTTTTGCGTACTCTACTGATGTGATTGACCAAAATAGTTATTTTATATTAAAAAAGTGACGCAATCAATCACATTAATAAAATACGTAAAAATAACTACACATAAAATTTTTGAAAAAAAAATTCACAGCTACGAAATTATCAAAACAATATCGTATTCTGAGTGGGTTGGGTACAAACTGTGTACCTTCTTCTGTTGTTACAAATCAGTGGCCGTCGATGTTGCTATTTGGGCCTTGGGGCTTTTAATGCTATGTGATGGGAATGTAAAAATTCTGCAGGCAGTGTCTACTGGTTAGCCATGTGGCCCATGTACTTTAGACGGCGTGGAGCACCATAGAGGGCAGCAGTGCGGCTTGGCTTGTCTGAGGCCTGCGTATGGAAATTATGCCTCAAGCTTCTTATCCGAAACTCATCCAAATAGCAACCAATATGGAAATTATGCCTCAAGCTTCTTACAAATCAACGTGCATGCATGTAAACAATATCATCAATCATATATAGACCTTTTTGACAACGTACAGCAAATGTAAAATCGCTTCCTTACTTTAATATTTTAAATGTATAAATATTACAACGTATAGATATTCATGACTGTACATAAATGGCATGAGAACCAGAGATGATGAGTCCAAGTGTGAGGTAAACCAAATTGGTTAATTATATGGATGATAATCCTTAACAGTGCAAAGTGGGGGCTCTGCACAATTGACCACTAAACACTTGCTGAGCTCTAACCAAGTTCAGAAGACAAAGAAGAATGGCTTCTAAGGTTTGCATTAGCTTGAACGACGAATCTCACCCCCTTGTCTAGTGCTTCTGACGCCACTTAAAGTGGAAGAAATCTGGCTTGAAAGCTGCACTTCAGAGAGTGAAACTGACCCGGGTTGAGAAAAAATTAAACCAACTGAATTACTGGTATTCCCTGAAGAAGGCATTCTGGATGAAAATGATTCCCTTTTGGATCCTGATATCAGTTCAGGCCGAAGCTCTATAGAAGTGGATGAAGGAGCCAGAGTAGCTAGTAAAGAGCCAACTGGGTATGGGGCAACTGGCATATCAATGAGAGATGATGCAGATGGACTGTATCTCATTGTCCCCATCGGATGATCAAATTTACATGTTGGCCCAAATTTGCAATGCCCATTTTGCAAGTAGAAAGCACACGGTTGCACCCCCTGTTTTTGGAAAATAAAAAAACTCATAAAAATAGGTTCAAAAAAAACTTTTTATTGATCTGCAAAGCCTCTGCATGCACTGTGAGAATATGGTCCGAAGCAAGTGATGTACTTACTGATCAAGACATCACTGTCAACAATGGAAAGGGGAAATAGTGCAGAAATAAAATACTGCAGAGAATTGAAGGCGACATAAATTATTATGCCTGCAACAATTGACATATCTGTTCATAGAAAATTTTAGATATAATAGATTACTAGATGGCAATATGATGCACAAAACAGATGTAGAACTTGATAAGAGTTTAGTTCACTTTATCACCAAACAGATCAGAAGGGGGAGTGAGGTACATGGTTAGCAGCAAGGTAAAATTATGACAAGGTTAGTAACTAAACTCTTCTACATTCTCTCTTCCCTATTGCAAGTAATACCCACAATTATAGAAAGAATGAACTACAATGCAAGTCAAGAACATTATAATCAGGACCGAAACTTGGTAATCCTGTTCTATACTCACAAGGTGGAGACATCATTGGGGATTGATATTTACATCTTGATCGGAATATTAGCGAGTTGACGAACCGTTCAAGGTCCTTAAAGTGCAAATTGATGTTTACTATTTATGATCTACCAAGAACAAGAAGAATGTCATGAAGCACTAACCCAATACTTAGTGAAAAGGAGCCTGTTCTCGAACTAGGAAAATCAATACAACCATTGTACTGTGGAATACAGGTATGACAGGCACACAAATTGAACCAAGAGACATAACCAGACAGCAAGGATGCATCCCTTGAGAATAATTTTTCATGGTTTTGATGCAACCACAGCTGTCAAACATTTTTCTGAACATATGATATTTGCCACCATATTTGAATTTTCTATGAAATAGTAATAAGTTTTCGGACGAACGAAAAAAGTGTTAGAAAGTGTAATATGTTATAACAATTATAAACTTTCCATTTTCTACATATATTTATCGTGTCAATAACCTATTTATTCATATCATGCACTAATTATTTAATTACAAAATACCTCTAAGGCAGAGGATCAATTCTCTTAAGCAGACCAAAGTCAATCATCGAGCGTCACTATAGAAAACAGCTTAAATGGTAAATGGCCAAAATATAATTGCACAACTAAATTCACTAAAAAAGCATATAACACCAAATCTTAGGTTTAGAGTCACTGCTAATATCAATAAGGTTGGGAAAAAGGTCTTTATAAGTAATTAAAGATTTTATTAAAAATAAGATGTGCAGAACCCAATAACAAACTAAAACCTATTGTTCATAATACTAAGATCTAACAAAACCCTTGTCTCAACATAAGAATAAAGATGAATTAAATAAGTTAAAGAGCAAAACCGTTTGGTCTAATCCAGATAAGGACTATGCCATACCGGACGCAAGGGAAGACCAATATGACTGAGGACAGTCGCGGAAGAAACCCGATCACGAGGATGATGATATCGACAAGATGACCCAAATTTACAGTCCCCTGTTCTCATATAGTACGGGCATTCAAGTTCACCAGGTCTCTCAGGAAAGGCTTGCTGGCTACTGCTTGAAGGGTTAGCAGAGGAGGGTAATGAGAGATAAGGTCTTGCAAGTGCAGGTGTCGATGAAGATAATGGTGTTACTCCATACAGAGAAGTTGCTCCAACAGCAGGTTGAGCACCAGGAGATAGCGCAGGGCTGACAGGAGCCTGCAGCAAGTAAGCCAACAATATTAAA
>QEOT01004340.1:36769-57817 GCA_003123785.1 Pterocarya stenoptera
GTTGCATGAAGCAGATGAAGCTTTAAAAAAAGTTTTCTTCAGCTTGCAATGCATGGCAAGGGGGGGCATCCATGATCATGTTGGAGGTGGCTTTCATAGATATAGTGTGGACGAGTGCTGGCATGGTCAGTTTTTCTTTAGAGCTATATTTTACCACAAACTAAGTTGGACCCTTATTGATAGGCCATATACTGTATTGTTTGCTAGAAAGATTGTGTTGTCTGTTTATTTCTTTGTGATTCTATGTCAACTCATATTTTGTTGGATAAATTGATAATAAATTGATTTTTGTTGTAATGAAAGACCCCTGTTCTCTCTCCTCTTTCTGGGTTGTTGTGATGGAGTTGTTGAGAAGTGTTTTCTTGCAGTTCCCCACTTTGAAAAAATGCTGTACGACCAAGGGCAGCTTGCTAATGTTTATTCAGATGCGTTTTCTATCACCAAA
Organism: Pterocarya stenoptera; assembly: GCA_003123785.1. Lineage (NCBI taxonomy): Eukaryota > Viridiplantae > Streptophyta > Magnoliopsida > Fagales > Juglandaceae > Pterocarya > Pterocarya stenoptera. Next base: position 37,215 of record QEOT01004340.1, read on the forward strand.
GACTACTACTTTTCATTTGTGGCTCGGGATATTCTTGATTATTTGAGGAGAGACATGATTGGGCAAGAAGGTGAGATTTTTTCAGCAGAGGATGCTGACAGTGCCGAATATGAAGGTGATGCTAGAAAAAAGGAAGGAGCCTTCTACATATGGACCAGCCAAGAGGTTTGTTTTGGACCCTCATTTTTTTTATAAGTAAACAATTTTATTGAATATTGATAGGCATTGCCCGAGTACACAAGATGATATACAAAGGTATCCCTTATCTATGTTGAAGCAATAGAGAAAAGAAAGTCATGAAAGTCGAGGTCATTGAAGTCTACAATTGTGGCCCATGTACATAGAGTTCTAGTAAACAAAGCTCTTAATTCCTCTATTGTGCGCTCCTTGTCTTCGAACGTCCGTTCATTGCACTCCTGCCATAGACACCACAAAATACATATTGGGATCATCTTCCACACAACTTTGATTTGTTGAATGCCTCTCAAATTTGTCCAACTTGCCAATAGTGCAGCCATTCTAGCGGGCATAACCCAAGCTACCTCTAATATGCTAAACACTTCATTCTATAACACTAGCAGTCTCACAGTATAGTAATAGATGATCCACCGTCTCCTTGGCTTTCTTACACATGCAGCACCAATCTACTATAATCACCCTGTGTTTTCTCAAGTTATATGTTGTCAGGATCTTACCCAGGGAAGTTGTCCATGTGAAAAATGCCTCTTTAAGAGGGGCCTGTGTCACCAAATCCTTCTCCATGGACACTAGTTATTCAGCGAGTGTGTGAGAGACTTATAGAAAGAGTGAACCAAGAATTTATCTTTACCTGCAGATATTCGCCACAACACATCAGCTCGTTGGTTGCTCGGTTTTATGGAATACAGTAGGCTGAAAAAAATCCTCAAAGCTGCCCACTTCCCAATCTTGGGCCGCCCTACTAAAATTGATGTTCCATTGGACTTGTTCCCCTGATATCTCCATGAGATCAGCCACTAAAGCTTCTTTTTCACATGCCACCTGGAACACAAAAGGAAATATTTTCTTTAGAGCACTATTTCCACACCATATGTCACTCCAGAATTTAATCCTAGTGTCCTCACCCAAAACGAATCTTGTATGTCAAGTAAAGACCTTCCATCCTCATATAATGTGCTTCCAAACTCTCACTCCATGAACCCCACACACCTCCCTAGTACACCCAACCAACCTCTATATTTGCACTCAATCACCGATTTTCATAGTGCTTTTGGTTCCATATTATATGTCCACAATCATTTTCCAAGTAACGTCCTCAATATATGAATAAAAATACATCTAAATATAACCAATGATTTTTGTTCCATTATCCTATTTGAATTTGTTGTTGAAAATAAATTCAAAGGTCTTGAGAAACAATTAGGAAAAAAATTCCCTACGCTGTTCAACCACAAGAAAGAAAAACTAGATATGCCGTAAAAGGAGGGAAAGATATGCTCAACAAAGAGCAATTGCAAATTATGATATTCAAGAGAGAACTATTTGTATGCTCTTCTATAGCAAATCTTATTCAAACAAATCTATCGTAAATGGATTTTGAATCAATAGATCCTAACGAAATCCCCCAAGTTTTGTGTAGAAAAAGACAGCTAATTTCTTACGCTGATGATAGGACCAATGAAATACTCTCTAATTAAATAACTCTCATATTTCTAATGCCCAACTCACTATAGGAGATTGAGGAGCATACGTTGTCCCAACTGACTAGATGGAATTTGAATTCCTCTCCAACTCGACTCCACAAGAAATCATGCTGAAGTTATTCGATCCAAGACGCTACACTTGTAAGAATAGGAAATAGAGACAGGAAGTAAGTAGGTAAATTAGACAACATACTCTTAATTAAGGTAATTCTGCCACCTTTCGACAACAGATGCAATCTCTTCCAGCCTGCCAATCTTCGCTATATCTTCTCGATCATTGTGTCCTATATTGAAATAGCTCTTGAGGCAGCCCCCAACGGGAGAACAAGGTATTCCATGGGGAGAGAGGCAACCTTACATCCCAACGTGCTAGCCAACTGCCTTATGTTGTTAACACTTCCAACTGGCACCAGTTTTGATTTGTGAAATTAACTTTCAAACCAGACGTTGCTTCAAAACAGAATAGAAGGGCCTTCAGTGCCCGAACTTGGTTTTGGTCTGCCTCACAAAAGATTAATNACAGAATAGAAGGGCCTTCAGTGCCCGAACTTGGTTTTGGTCTGCCTCACAAAAGATTAATGTATCATCTGCGAACAACAAATGAAAAATATCAATAGTACCCCTATTGGGGCCACCAATCGGGAAACCTGCCATAAAGCCATTAATAACCAGTGTTGAAGTCATTCTGCTAATCGCCTCCATGACAAGGACAGAGAAAGAGATAACGGGTCCCCTTGTCTTAAGTCTCGGGTGTTGCTAAAAAAACCAACTGGACTGTTNTGTATCATCTGCGAACAACAAATGAAAAATATCAATAGTACCCCTATTGGGGCCACCAATCGGGAAACCTGCCATAAAGCCATTAATAACCAGTGTTGAAGTCATTTTGCTAATCGCCTCCATGACAAGGACAGAGAAAGAGATAACGGGTCCCCTTGTCTTAAGTCTCGGGTGTTGCTAAAAAAACCAACTGGACTGTCGTTTATCATAACTGAAAATTTTGCTATTCCTCCCAAGTAGGTAAAGTAAGAAGTTCCAATTAACATGGTCGTAGGCCTTCTCTATATCCAATTTGCAAAAGATCCTTGTAGTGCTAGGTTTTAGTCTACTGTCCAAACATTCATTAACGATACAAACTGCATCTAGGATTTGTATACCCTTTACGAATGCATTTCGAGGTTTTGTAACAATCTCCCCAATACCTCTCCTAGGCGATTTGCAAGCACCTTGGAGATTATTTTGTATTCCCCATTCACCAGGCTAAGGGGTCGAAACTCTTTTACCTCTGATGACCCAATCTTCTTAGGTGTCAATGCAATAAAAGTTACATTAAGGTTTTTCTCAAATTATCCAGCCGAGAACAATTCTTGGAACACCTTCATTAGCTCCTCCTCCACTATTTTCCAGCATGTTTGAAAGAAGCCCATACAAAAACCCTCATTATCTTAGTATAAAGCATGTTGCAACTTTATCTCAAATGCCAAGATATAGGATATATAAATTCTTGTGCATGACATATACCATGCTCTATAAATTTTTCCAAGACAGCCGTCTAGACTGCTATCATTTCCTTGATTACATCTATCATGTATATAATGAGAATATGGACTCCATTTAATACATTTTTCGTCTGTCCTCAGTTCTCCCCACTTAAAAGGATGTAAATGAAATAACTGCTTTCCAATGTAGCATTTAGGTGCATTACTGATGATTTTTTGTTTGTGTTCTTCGTTTGTTATTTTGTATTGCTTGTATATCTCTATATAATAGCATGACAGTAGAAAAATTAACGAATGTCCAAACTTCTATTCTAATATTTTGGTGGTTGCTTATAATAAATAAAAAAAACGTATATGGTGGTTGCTTATGCACTTTCCTGAGTCTATATACGTTATGTTCAATATAGAAGCAATATGGAGTCAATAGTATTTTAGAAAAGAATGTCAAGCTCTATTTGAATTTTTGCCTGAAATTTCTAAATCTCAAGGTTATATAAATCTGTGAATTTCCTTTTTTTTTTTTTTGGTTATGAGATTAGAGGTTATTCTCTCAGTTTGGATACTATTTTTTTGGCTGTGTTTAGGTTGATGACATACTTGGAGAGCATGCAACTGTTTTCAAGAACCATTACTATGTAAAGCCTTTGGGTAACTGTGACCTTTCTAGAATGAGTGATCCTCATCATGAATTCAAGGGAAAGAATGTGCTCATTGAGAGACAAAACTCATCTGAAATGGCATCAAAAGTTGGCATGCCCGTTGATAAATATCTTGATATTTTGGGTGAATGTAGGCGAAAGCTTTTTGAAGTAAGATCAAGTCGACCAAGACCACATTTGGATGATAAGGTATTATCTGTGAAAACAATGACTTATTTTGTCAAGGAAATGATCCACTGCTTTTAGATATCTTTTTAATTTAATTATTATCATGCAATCTTTTAACAACTCAGGTACTTGCCAGGTAATTGTATCATGGAATGGACTGGCAATATCATCATTTGCAAGGGCTTCTAAAATACTGAAGGGTGAGGAGGAGGGGACCAAATTCTACTTCCCTGTTGTTGGCTGTGATGTAAGATTTTACTACTTTGGCTTAACTTTAGGGACACTTCCTTATAAAATACTTTAATTATTTGTGCTCTAGTAGTACTAATGCCTGTTGATAAATTTTGCTCATTAGGTTTGAATAGTTTCCACTTTGTATTAGGTATTTTAGAGTTTCTAGCGTTGGAATTTAATAGTATGATTGAATTAACCATGGAATTATAGCATAATATTGGCTGTGAATGAAGAATTTCTTTTTCTGTTAAACTTTGTCTCATTTTAGCAACTGGGGCCAGACTCTTGAACTCAGCCAACAAAGGGCAGTTTTCTGGGAGCTTTTTGCATGTTTCTGCGAAGTACATTAAACGTTTAATATGGTTTTTCTTTTTGTGATCGTTAGGACTTATATGAGATATGTACTTGCTATGCCTTGCATTGTGCATTAAAGACTACAAAAGCCCCTTCATGGTTAGGCTCAGGCCTTCTTAAACATTCCCAATAACTTTGTGACTGCTACTCGTGGTGGCATTGTTAAAATCAAGAAAACTTTGTGAAAAACTGGTCTGTTATGTGTGCAGCCTCATTCTCATTGAGTAGGCAATGTGCCATTCTTTACATGGTAAAAACTATACATGGTAACAGCTCCTAACTATTAGCATCTATACATGATAAGAATAACTATTGAGTATATATGGTAAGAATAACTATTAGCATCTATATATGGTAAGAATAAGTATATAATCTTCTTTAACAAGCATCTAGTACATAGAAGTAAGATTCGGTTCAGATTTATTTACAGGGGAGGAAAGTCTCATAAGTTGTATAATTTAGAACTCCAGTGGGTGGCGTCATGATTTGTGGTATCCTATTTTGTCTAGTGTTATTTCTATTTCTTGATTCTGTTACTATTGATAATTTATGTTACTCCAAACTTGTTATTGTCTTGATTGGTATAGTCATCTCTTTTAGATTTTTATGCCAATCCAGTTCTGTAATTCCAGCTCCAGGAGTACATGGATGTTGCTGAGAAGGCAGCATCTTTTATCAGGAGGCAACTCTACAACGAGCAAACGCACAGGCTACAACACAGCTTTAGGAATGGCCCGTCTAAAGCACCTGGATTCTTGGATGATTATGCTTTTCTAATTTCGGGATTGCTGGATCTTTTTGAATTTGGTGGTGGGATTGAGTGGTTACTTTGGGCAATTGAACTGCAAGACACCCAGGCAAGAACTGATTTCCAAGAAAGTTATTTTCTGGTTCTAGTAGCACCGGGCTGGACTCTGGTTTATTTATTTATTTATTTTTTTTTTGGCCAGGATAAATTATTTCTTGATAGAGAGGGAGGAGGCTATTTCAATACCCCAGGGGAAGACCCTTCTGTTCTCCTCCGTGTGAAGGAAGATAATGATGGGGCTGAGCCCTCTGGGAACTCAGTTTCTGCAATTAATCTTGTAAGATTGTGCTCCTTGGTCGCAGGTACTAGGACTGACTGTTACAGGCAGAACGCTGAACATCTTCTGGTAAGCTGTTGCATTTATCAACAGATCAAGTTTTTTGACAAGTTTAGCTTTAAAATTGTTCTTTCCCCTTGGTTATTGACTTATTGTTTGTTTGATTCAGGCAGTCTTTGAAGCGAGACTGAAAGATATGGCTATGGCAGTCCCTCTGATGTGTTGTGCAGCGGACATGGTCACTGTTCCCTCTCGAAAGCAAGTTGTATTGGTTGGCCATAAGCATTCTGTCGAGTTTGAAAACATGCTAGTTGCAGCTCACGCATCATATGATCCCAATAAAACTGTGAGCGATAAAATTATATTTTCTCAAGCCTACATCTCGATTTTATCTCCTAATTTACCAAGCCACGTCATGATCCTAATGGTGCAATTTAATAACACAGGTTATTCACATAGACCCCTCCAACAAGAAGGAGAAGGAATTTTGGGAGGAACACAACAGCAATATTGCCCTCATGGCAAAGAATAATTTTGTTGCAGATAATGTGGTTGCTCTCGTGTGCCAAGACTTTACTTGCAGTGCCCCAGTAGCAGATCCTGAGTCTCTCAAGGCGCTGTTGTATAAAAAATCATCCTCTTCTGCTTCAGTTGGCACCAGTAAATAACTTCAGTTAAATACTTCTTGATATGTTTATTAACATGGAATCATCTTTGGCTGGAAACTCAGTGGCAACATGGCAAGTCAAATTGATGGTCGTTTTGTACGTAAACTAATATAAGATAGATGACAAATAAGTTTACAGTTAAAATGGTACATTAACCATATTCACAAAGTTCTGAATTCAGTATCGCTACCTATTCTCTCATCTGCTTCAAGGATGAGCTTGTTAAGAGAATTCCAAGTTCTCCAACAAAGATTCCACTTAAATAAAATGTAATAATAGACCTAACATATGTCAACAAGATAACAAATTCACTGGCTACAGCGTCTTTTTCCTTGAATGCACAGAACCAACAACATAATTAGTTCCATTTGGATGTTGAGATGATCTTAGATGAATTGTGAATAATAGTGAAAAAATAATGAATAATAGTTTAAAAGTAGTGAAGAATAGTGACTTGAGAAATAGAGATTTTTATAATACAATCATACTGGGGTTAAGTTAAGATACTCCAAGACAATTAAAAAAAAAAAAGACTGCAAAAACAAATGCCATAAAAATCAGTCGGTGCTTTTATTTCAAGCATAACGGGTGGCAAGGAAAAGGGAACTTCATTTGGAATCGACAAACTATGTCACAGCACAATACTCTTTGAGTTTTTGCCATAAGATATCGCGTCCCTATCCAACTAGTGCAAAATGCATACCCAGTAACTTTCTTTATGGCCAGACCACCTACTAATTTGGAAACACAAAAGCTGGCAACTATGACATGCATCAAATTTGAAGTCAAGATTTTACAAGTTTCCCACCCACATACCTTCTAAGACTGAATTCTAACATCCAAAAGATCCGACTTTTCCGTATACACATTCCGCAGTTCAGGAACACCATCTTGAAATTTGATCACATACTTATCCAGGAAGTACCTCTCGCCAGGTAGTATGAAAGTCCCCAGGGACATATCATTCTTAACCAAACCCTTGGCTATCAAAATCTGAATAACTGAACATCTAGGCATAATCCTCTTCTCCAAGCTGAAAAATAGAACTTGAGGATTTCTAGCAATGTCTGTTGATGAACCCCCCATTTTATTCACAAGGAAGTCCATTGCTTTTGTGATCTTCTTATCTGATAAAAACATACAATTTGGATGCCTTTTAAAGGCTAAGAGAGCAACGTCTTTTGACCAACCCCATCTCTTATAAAGCTCAAACTTCGATTCCAACTTTGGTCTACCCATCCTCAATAACACTTGGATTGCATGGACAAAAACCGTTTTGGAGGGATCAAATCCCATTTCCTTCACCTCGTGGATAGCCTCAGCAAACCTAGTATGCTTAACAAACGCTGTAGAAGGAAAATTAGTTACCAAGAAAGAGATTGTGGATTGAGGCATTCCAACTTGTCTCAAAAGTGCTATATTGGGAACCATATTATGTATACAAACAACCCATGGTGAGCGCTTGAAAACGGTAACAACTTTCTCGTCAAGAACCAGTACACTCTTGAGGAAATCATAACAGGGTATAAGATGTTTCTCCAAGCTCCTTGTTAACAGAGAAGGGTTTGAAGAGAGGATCCTAGAGAGTTCGGAGCTTGAAGCCCCCATAGAACGGAAAAAGTCAATCTTGGGCAAAAGGGTCTTCTCAGGATTAGAAAAAAGCAGCTGCGGTTCTAACCTGACAAGCCGGGAGATTTGGGTATTGGTGAACCCATTATCTTTGAGGAGATTAAGCACTGAGTCTGGTTTCTCCGGAGTTCGAAATCGTACCCTCTGGGATGCTAAAATAGCAGATTTTGTGGACAACCCACAATAGTTTATGAAGAAAGACACCGCAAAAGAATGCTTTTTTTCTTCTCGTTTTTCATTAGATTCAGATAAACCGACTGAAGCAAATGATTTGCCAATAAAGAAACCATTTTTCGAAAGAAAACCCAAATTGGTCCTCCTGTGTTTGCCTAGTAATAGATATCTTGAACAGAGATAACCAAACATTATCGACTCACCAAGTGTTCATCAATCACCTTCAATCGAGTGCCCTTGATAGTTTGATTAATCCTTCAGAGAAGCCAGGCCTCTGGACTATTCTCCATGCGCTTCGAATCTGCGGGGGGCGCTAGAGCTCCATACAGAAATAATATTTTTTTTTTAAAATACTATTTATTGGCAACTGAAATATGTTTCTTGAGCATGCAATGGAGATAAAAAGTAGAGTCAGTCTGTGAGGGACTGCTTCGATTATTGTACAATTGGAGGGAGCGCCTTTGATACAAAAGAACGAGTTTTTCTACAACCGCCGTAGCGCAAACGAGATACAACCGGCGGACGAGGCACAACTTATGAAAATAGAAAAATACAAAAGAAATAAAAGATCATGGAACCATTCTCTTCCTAATTTTTTTTGGTAATCAACACAGTTACCTTTAAGCCAAAGAAGGTAACCACAACAGCAGCTCCAAAACCCCCGCTCCCAGGCAAACTTCCTTCTCTAAAACTGCTCGACAAGGCCCAGAAAGATGAAAACCTCTACAAGTAAAGGGAGAAGGATAACATTGAAAACTTTGGTTTGAAAGTTGGAACTGGGAAGAAGATACTTTCGTTTGTTGTTTTTAAAGAGACGAGACTAAAATTGAAAAATTGAATAAAATATTATTAGAGTATATTTTTTAATATTATATTTATTTTAAGATTTAAAAAAATTAAATTGTTTATTTTATTTTATATGAAAATTTAAAAAAATTATAATAATGGGATGTGAGGTTTTTAAAATTTTTAAAATTTTAGATTTTAATTTTAAAAACAAACAAGGCTGACAAAGATGAAGGCTAGAAATGAGAACAAACCGTTTTGAGATTAATGCCATGTGAGACGCAGTTACCTCACGATTCCCCTAACCGATTACATCTAGCGTTTTTTCAAACGAAAAGGATTTAGAGCATTCTGTTTTGGTTTCTATGAAAATTAAATAGAATTTTATTAAAATATTATTTTTAATATTATAATTATTTTAAAATTAAAAAAAATTAAATTATTTATTATATTTTATCTAAAAATTTAAAAAAAATTATAATGATTAACTGAGATGTTTCTAACTCTTTGACTAATGAAATGCCTGAACATGTATTTTTTTTTGTTGGTTGATTTGGATTTATAGATAAGTTGAGATGATTTGTAAATATTATAATAAAATATTATTACAATATTATTTTTTAATATTATTATTATTTTAAAATTTAAAAAAGTTAAATGATTTATTATATTTTATTTAAAAATTTAAAAAAATTGTAATGACGATATAAAATGAGTTAAAATGAGTTTTGAATTCAAACCACCTTATTTTTTTACACAAATTACGAATTTAAATGAGTTTTGAATTCAAACCACCTTATTTTTTTACACAAATTACGAATTTGATAGAAGCTCCAGCATGTAGTTGTACCCAATAGAAGATCAAGCATATTTAATATCTAGGTCAAATGAATTTATCCTTAATCTATTTAATTTCATATCAAATTATAAGAATGATAGTACGAGAGATTACAAATATTAATTGTACACGTTATGTGTCTATTTTCCTATTTTTGTTATGATTTTCTTTTTTTATATTAAACAGAGTGTGAAGGAGGAAAATCCTTTAGGCCGAATAAACCCCCTGGGCCAGGCCAAAAAGAGGTTCGGGTAGGAATCCAAATGCAAGATCTAGGCTGGATTAAACAGATCAAGAGATCTTGTGTCAGGACCTGGAAAGGAGACCCGGATCGGACCAAGCTAACATTGAGAACCAAGTAAGAGAACATGAGATAAGCTTAAGGAGGAAGGAATATAGCAATCCGAGAATATCTATGTCGGTTCACACCAAGCATTAACGAGATGGGAGAAACCCAGGACATAAAACAAGGCGCATTCAATGCGTTCCAGAGCAGAAGGCATGTTGCATTCAATGTGGCCCAAGACTCGAGCAATGCATAACATCCCTAAGCACTTCCTAGCTTGGCGAAATGATGGCACGAAGGTAGCTCGACGAGTAGACTGCATAAACATATTATCTCCTGCTATACAACACTCCACTACCATGGAGACCAAGTTGGCAAGTATAAATAAACATTACCTGCAACAAACATGTATGAATCTAATATTATCATCGTCAATATACTTCATTTTCATCCTCAACACTATACGGACTTAACATTGGAGAATCAATAGACCTCGAGGTCCCCCTTTTGTTATTATGCAGGTGATTGCACGAGCTCTGATCAAGTAGAATTGCCTAAGCCAGCGAAACATGACATCAACAGTGGTGCCGTCTATGAAATCTCTGTTGTCCCATAACTAGCGTGTCCTTCTTATGCCTGTAACAACTAGCATGAAACAGTGCAGCCCGAAGTAATGGAAGCAAGACTCAATGAATAAACTAAAGCAATACGGAAACTCATGGCAGATATGGAGACCCTTCAACAAGAAAATGTTGCCTTATGAAAGGGTGATGAAAAACCAGAGACAGATCGACAGAGTCATCACTCTGAGGTTTGTCCCCATCCCAACGCGACCACCGCAGATGAAGAACGACGTAGGGTCAACATGCAGATCCAGATAGAAGTAGCTAAACAAATAGGCCAGCCCCCCCACGGTAGATCAACTTCTCACCAACGTTGAACTGTCGTATAGTGCTGAGATTATGATAGTACTTATACCTCCAAAGTTCAGAATCCCTTAAATGGAAGCATATGACAGGTCAAAAGAACTGTTTCTCAAATGAAATAGTAAGCAGAGTTTTTTCCCTCACTCTAAAAGGAACAACAAAAGCATGGTTTGGTTCCTTATGGCCTGGAATCGTGAACAGTTTTAACAAGTTGACACGTCTCTTCTTAACATAGTTCATGGCCAGCCAAACAAGGAGGAGACCAACTGCTTATCTTCTAACTATTAAACAAAGGGATGATGAGAGCCTCATGTCATACATTTCCCAGTTTAATAAAGAACGAATGATGACGAATGACCAAAAAGAAAAAATTACTTTGTTTGCACTATTAGGGGGTCTGGCCTTGTAACCCCTTTATGAAGAAAATCGCTCGAAAATCTTGGCCACTCTAAGAGAGTTTATGTGCTCCACATACGGCTATATAAATGGGGAAGACACACTCCGAACACTAACTGCTCCAAGGAAGAGTGACTTGGAGTGGGCAAACAAAAAGACAGCAAACCGGCATAAAGGATCGAACCAATGAGACTACAAAAAAAGGTCTTACGAAACTAAGGGCAAAGGGGAACATGTCTAACAAGGAAAACTCGGTACTTGTATACATTCTAACTAATGGTGGAAGTTGAAGAGGACCTGAATTTACGAGAAGAGCAAAGATGAGTTTCATCACCCCCAAATATTGTTCCTCTCATAGGAGTGTCAAACATAATACGGAAGATTGCTATACAAGGAAGAAAAAGGTGGAAGACCCAGGGATTTGTGCTGACCAATATGAAAACGAGAGGGATAGGTCACAATGCGACTAACGTCCTATTCTTCGAGAGACCGGAACCAAAGCCCCATTCGGAGAAACCAGGGTCCAATTTGCAAGAGTTACAACCTAATTCGTAGGGATCAAAATTCTACTCAAAGAAGTTATACCTGAATAAGTCAAAGCCCCATCAAAATAAATAGGAGCCCTGACAGAAGAACAACCACAAACCCACGTGGAGAGAGTCCGCATCAAAGAGACTCGGGTAGAGAAGAACCTCCTATAGGTGAAATCAGCACCATACTGGAGGATATGCCGGAGGGGGAACAACCTCCTCGGCACAGAAGGTCCATGCAATGAGGGCTAGATATGAAGAAGTATTATCTGCCTACAATCCATCCCTTAATAACAAGGACCAAACCAAGGAATATCTTATAACTTTTAGTGAAAAGATATAAAAGGTTTGTCACGCCCCCATGACGACACTTTGGTGGTAACAACACTTACTAACTCTTGGACCAGAAGAGTACTAATTGACAACTGCAGTTCTGCCAACGTCCTCTTCTGGGAGGCATTCACTAAAATGAGGATTGTTCCCGATCGATTGCGACCTACACCTACGCCCCTCAAAGGCTTCACAGGGGACACAATTCAGTCAATTGGAGCAATCACTCTGTTTGTATTAGCTAGAACGGCCCCCAAAACAACATCTCTTATGGTAAATTTCCTGGTGGTGAAAGCCTCATTTTCATACAATGCGATTCTTAAACTTCCATCCATGAATCAGATGAAGGTTGTAACATCCAAGTATCATCTAAAGATAAAGTTCTCGACCCCATCGGGAGTAGGGGAAATGCATGGTGAACAACAGACTACAAGAGATTGCTACACTCGAGAAATGAAGTCTAAGACGATAGCTATACAGGCCCTCGAGGAAGACCACAGGAGAACAATCCTGCCTCCACCTCTAGCCCTAACAGAACTAGATAGAGAAGTGAGGGACGAAGAGGCTAAGGCAGGCAAAACCTAACGAGCCATTAGTTTTAATACCAGTGGAGCTCAAAAATTGAAATAAAACGTGCGAATGAGGTCTAAAATGCCTATCAAACAAAGCCAGTCCATGAAGCAACTACTCATTGAACATCGAGATGTGTTTGCTTGGAGGCATGAAAAAATGCCTGGCATTGACGTCTCAATAATAGAACACTGCCTTAGTGTGAACTTTAAGGCAAAAAGAATCAAACAAAAGCGTCTCAGCTTCAGTGTGAAGAAGTATGCAGTCATCACTGAGAAAATGGATCGCCTTTTGGCCTTCAGGTTCATTCGGGAAGTTCATTATCCTGAATGGCTTTCCAGTGTCGTATTGGTCAAAAAGGCAACTGGGAAGTGGAGAATGTGTGTAGACTTCATTGACCTGAATAAAGCCTATCCTAAAGATAGTTTTTCCCTCCCAAGGATAGACTTGATAGTCGACTCAACGGTCGGGCACATCCTACTTAACTTTCTGGACGCATACTCCGATTACAATCAAATCAGGATGAGCCCTAATGATGAAGAAAAACCACATTTATCACAGATCAAGGCCTTTAGTGCTACAGAGTAATGTCATTCAGTCTAAAAAATGTGGGAGCAATGTATCAATATTTGGTCAACCGAATGTTTAAAAATCAGACGGGAGGAATATAGAAGTTTATGTAGATGACCTTTTGGTTAAAAGTAAGAAATCAGAACAACATCTTGATGATCTCCGAGAAGCTTTTGCGGTATTTAGAAAATATAAAATGAAGCTCAACCCATAGAAGTGTGTTTTCGAAGTTGAATCGGGAAAGTTCTTGGAATTCATGGTCTTCAAGCGCAGAATCAAGACTAATCATGAAAAATTCAAGGCAATTGTGGATATGCCTCCAACCAAAACAATCAACGACGTTCAAAGACTTGTAGGGAGGATAACTGCCTTGAGCCGACTCATTACAAAATCAACCGACCGGTGCCTCCCTTTCTTCAAAATCCTTCAGCGAGTCAAAGGAATACTTGGCCCATCCACCTTTGCTCAGTCAAACCACACTAGGGGAAGATTTGACTGCCTACCTGGTAGTATCACCCCATGCAGTATCCGTTGTATTAACTGGAATGAAATAAGAAATTTAGCAGTCCGTTTATTATATAAGCAGAGCCTTTCGGGGTGTAGAAGCCAGATATCTCTGAACATAAATGCTAGCATTTGCGTTAGTAATCGCTACCAGGCAATGAAGGCCTTATTTTCAAGCTCATACAGTAGAAGTGTAAACTGATGTCCCCTTTAGAAAAATATTACAAAAACCTGATACATCTGGTTGAATGACTAACTGGGCGGTCGAGCTAAACGAGTTCAAGATTGAGTACCTTCCATGCACCGCAATTAAAGGTTTAGGTATTGACAGATTTTGTAACTGAATTCTCGAACTTTCCGAAGGAGATATAACATTATGCCTAGGGCAAGCCTTGGCTAATCTACATCGACGGCTCATCTTGCCAGACAGGGGGAGGAGTAGGGGTACATATAATAACAGACTCAAGAGAAAAGCTTGACTATGCACTTAAGCTCGGGTTCAAGGTCACCAATAATGAAGCTGAGTATGAAGCACAATTGCCAGGTCTGACAGTTGTTAGATCGTTAAGGGCTACCAAAGTTGAAGTAAAAGCTTATTCCCAGACAGTAGTAGGACAAGTAACCAGACAATTCCTTATAAAATGAGAAAATTTGAAAAGTATCTCCAACGGGTAGGAGAAGAGCATAACCTCTTCCGATATTCTTCCGTCCAGCAAATCATGAGAGAAGAGAACCAAGAGGCGGAGACCTAGTTCTTATAAATTTAAGATCCAGGAAGCACACAAATTGCCCCACCCATAGAACGCCGAGCACCTAAAGAACTATTTTGTGTGAAAAATCCAAAGCCTGATTTAAACAGTGTAAGATTGTTGCATTATCGTGTCCCCTACAAACAACTTAAATCAAAGAAGCCTAGTCTCTAGATCGGTCGCGAAGTATAAAGCACAGGACCAGGGTTATAAGCTCTGCCCTACTAACATCTATTTGAAAAATGCAAGTCCCAATGACTTGTCAAGCTTCATGCAATGTTGCTACCTGTAATACATTGCAAGGGAGTAGGGTCCTCAGGCTCTGCCAACCTACAAGAGCCAATCGGAATACAAGCCAGTCCTGAGATTGGACTTGCCAACCTTCGCAGGATACAAGCCTAGTCTCTAGATCGGTCATGAAATATAAAGAACAGGACCAAGGCCATGAGCTCTGCCCTGCTAACAGCTATTCGAAATACAAGTCCCAATGGCTCTTCGCGTTTTGTGCAAGGTTGTTGCCTACGATGCATTAGCGAGGGAGCAGGGCCTTTGGGCTCTGCCAACCTATGAGAGATCTTGTGTCAGGACCTGGGAAGGAGACCCGAGTCGGACCATGCTAACGTTGAGAACCAAGTCAAATGATAAGGGAGAAGCTTAAGGAGGAAGGAATACAGCAATCAATGCAAGCCGGGAATATATATGTCGGTTCACACCAAGTATTAATGAGATGTAAGAAACCCAAGACAGAAAACACGCTGCATTCAATGCATCCCAAAATAGAAGGCACACAGCTTTCAATGTGACCCAAGACTCAAGCAATGCACAGCATCCCTGAGCACTTCCTAGCTTGGCGAACTGACAGCATGAAGGTAGCTCGGCGAGTAGACAGCATAAGCATATTATCTCTTGCTATGCAACACTCCACTACCATGGAGACCAAGTCAGCAAGTATAAATAAACACTACCTGCAACAAACAAGTAATAATCTAACATTATCATCATCAATATGCTTCAATCTATAACATTTCTTACCATATACCATTCTTGTTTAGAAAATGCGTGATTCCAAATATAGTCAGTGACACATAGAAAATGGAAACGAATCACTGAGAAGTTATTATGCTTTCAGAATAAATTCATAGTACTGGTGACTTGAAATGTTTTTGTTAAAAAAAAATGCTCAGTTTGGATTGAGAGTTAAATCTCAACCAATCTAATCTCATCTCATCATTATATTTCTTTTTATAAATTTTCACACAAAATATAATAAATAATTTAATTTTTTCAAAATTTAAAATATTAATAATATTAAAAAATAATATTCTAACAATATTTTTTTCAATTTTTAACTTTCATCGCATCTCAACTCACTATCCAAACTTAACCTAAGCATACTAATCTTATGCAATCCCTTAAAAAAGAAAAAGACAGACCTTAAGATTGAGATCCAGGCCTTGTTTGGTTACATAGAGATGAGATGAAATAAAAGTTTAAAGTTTTATAAAATATTATTTTTTGACATTATTTTTACTTTAAAACTTGATGAAGTTTTTTTTTTTTTTTTGGTGGTTTGTAAAAACATATCAGACCTCAATCTGATGATGCTATTGAAACCTTTTTGCCACAACTTTAAGAAAATATACTAAACTTTTTCTATTCATCAAGAAAAGAAAAAAAAAAAAAGCAATACTATTATGGAAATAGATCTTCTTGTGAAGGAAGTTAAATGGGATTAAACTCTTCATTTCAAATTTATTTGAGATTTATAAAAACTAATTTGTCATATTTTACTATTTTAAATATGATGTCATGTATTCCTAAATTGATATAAAACAATAATTATTTTCATAACTTTTTTGTATTATAAAAAACAATCATGAAGTTCTCACAAATCTTAGGATTAGTCCCCTCAAATTCATGTCCGAAGCAATTGCAAGCGAGTAATGATATACACAACACATTTCATATTATATTTCACAACACATATATTGAGGGTATGTTTGTAAAGTGATGTTCCCCTGATATCTCCATGAGATCAACCACCGAAACTTCTTTTTCACATGCCACCAAGAACACAAAAAGAAATATTTTCTTTAGAGCACCACTTCCACACCATATGTTGCTCCAGAATTTAATCCTAGTGCCCTCACCCAAAACAAATCTTGTATGTCAAGTAAAGACCTCCCATCCTCATCTAATGTGCTTCCAAACTCCCACTCCATGAGCCCCACGCACCTCCCTAGTACACCCAACAAACCTCTATATTTGCACTCAATCATCGACTTTCATAGTTCTTCAGGTTCCATATTATATGTTCACAACTATTTTCCAAGTAATATCCGATTAAAAATTCTCATATTTCTAACCCAATCTGAGGAGATTGAGGAGCATACATTGTCCCAACTACTAGATGGAATTTGAATTCATCTCCCACTCCACTCGACAAGAAATCATGCTGAAGTTTTTCAATCCAAGACGCCACACTTGTAAGAATAGGGAATAGAGACAAGAAGTAAGTAAATTAGACAACGTAATCTTAATTAAGATAATTCTGCCACCCTTCAACAATATATACAATCTCTTCCAGCCTCCTAATCTTTGCTCTATCTTCTCGATCATCGTGTCCCATATTGGAATAGCTCTTGAGGCAACCCCCAACGGGAGAACAAGGTATTCCATGGGGAGAGAGGCAACCTTACATCCCAACTTGCTAGCTACCTACCTTGTGTTGTTAACACTTACAACTGGCACCATTTTTATTTGTCAAAATTTACTTTCAAACCGGATGCTGCTTCACAACAGAGTAGGAGGGCCTTCAATGCCCGAACTTGGTTTTGGTCTGCTTCACAAAAGATTAATGTAGCACCTGCAAACAACAAATGAGAAATATCAATAGTACCCCTATTGGGGCCACCAATCAAGAAACTTGCCATAAAGCCATTAATAACCAATGTCGAAATCATTCTGCTAACTGTCTCCATCACAAGGACAAAGAGAAGAAGAGACAATGGGTCCTCTTATCTTAAGCCTCAGGTGCTGCTAAAAAAACCAACTGGACTGCCATTAATCAAAACTGAAAATTTTGCCATTGATATACACCATTTGATCCATGACCACCTTCTCTCTCCAAATCCGCACCTCCCAAGAACGTATAGTAAGAAGTCCCAGTTAACATGGTTATAGGCTTTCTCCATATCCAACTTGCAAAAGATCCCTATAGTGTTAGGTTTTAGTCTATTGTCCAAATATTCATTGGTGATAATAACTACATCTAGGATTTGTCTACCCCTTACAAATGAATTTTGAGGTTTTGTAACAATCTCCCCAATACCTCTCCCCTAGGCAATTTGCAAGCACCTTGGAGATTATTTTGTACAATCCATTCACCAGGCTAATGGGTCGAAACTCCTTTAATTCTAATGACCAAACCTTCTTAGGTATCTATGCAATAAAAGTAGCATTAAAGCTTTTCTCATTTTTTTCAGCTGAGAACAATTCCTTGAACACCTTCATTAGATCCTCTTCACTATTTCCCTGCATGTTTGAAAGACTCCTATAGAAAAACCCTCATTATCTTAGTATAAAGCATGTTGCAACTTTATCTCAAATGCCGAGAGATAGGATATATAAATTCTTGTGCATGACATATACTGCAATCTGTAAATTTTTGCAAGACTGCCTTCCAGACTGCTATCATTTCCTTGATTACATCTTTCACGTATTTAATGAGAATATGGACTCTATCGAATACATTTTTTTGTCTGTCCTCTGTTCTCCCCCCTTAAAAGGCTGTAAATGAAATAACTGCTTTCCAATGTAGCACTTAGGTGCCTTACTGACCATTTTTGTTTGTGTTCTTCGTTTGTTACTTTGTATTAGTTGTATATCTATATATAACAGCATGACAGTAGAAAAATTAACGGATGTCCAAACTTCTACTCTAATATTTCGGTGGTTGCTTAAATTATGAAAAAAAAAATAGTGTTTTGGTGGTTGCTTATGCACTGTCCTGAGTCTATATATCTTATGTTCAATACAATATAGATGCAATTGGAGTCAATGGTATTTTAGAAAAGAATATCAAGCTCTATTTGAATTTTTGCCTGAAATTTCTAAATCTCAAGGTTATATAAATCTACGAATTTCTTCTTCTTTTTTTTCTTTTTTTTTTTTTCTTTTTTTTGTTATGAGATTAGTGGTTATTCTCTCAGTTTCGATGCTTTTTTTTTGGCTTTGTTTAGGTTGGTGACATACTTGGAGAGCATGCAACTGTTTTCAAGAGCCATTACTATGTAAAGCCTTCGGGTAACTGTGACCTTTCTAGAATGAGTGATCCTCATCATGAATTCAAGGGAAAGAATGTGCTCATTGAGAGACAAAACTCATCTGAAATGGCATCAAAAGTTGGCATGCCCGTTGATAAATATCTTGATATTTCGGGTGAATGTAGGCGAAAGCTTTTTTAAGTAAGATCAAGTTGACCAAGACCACATTTGGATGATATCTTTTTAATTTAATTATTATCATGCACTCTTTTAACAACTCAGGTACTTGCTAGGTAATTGTATCATGGAATGGACTGGCAATATCATCATTTGCAAGGGCTTCTAAAATTCTGAAGGGTGAGGAGGGGACCAAATTCTACTTCCCTGTTGTTGGCTGTGATGTAAGATTTTACTACTTTTGCTCGACTTTAGGGACACTTCCTTATAAAATACTTTAATTATTTGTGCTCTAGTAGTACTCATGCCTGTTGATAACTTTTGCTCATTAGGTTTGAATAGTTTCCACTTTATATCAGGTACTTTTAGAGTTTCTGAGCATTGCAATTTAATAGTATGATTGAATTAACCATGGAATTTTAGCATAATATTGGCTGTGAATGAAGTTTCTTTTTCTGTTGAACTTTGTCTCATTTTAGCCACTGGGGCCAGACTCTTGAACTCGGCAAACAAAGGGCAGTTTTCTGGGAGCTTTTTGCATCTAATCATTATGTTTTCTGGAAAGTACATTAAACGTTTCATATGGTTTTTCTTTTTGTGATCGTTAGGACTTGTATGAGATATGTACTTGCTATGCCTTGCATTGTGCATTAAGACTACAAAAGCCCCTTCATGGTTAGGCTCAGGCCTTCTTAAACATTCCCAATACCTTTGTGACTGCTACTAGTGGCGGCATTGTCGAAATCGAGAAAACTTTGGGAAAAACTGGTCTGCTATGTGCGCAGCCTCATTCTCATTGAGTAGGCAATGTGCCATTCTTTACAAGGCAAAAACTATACATGGTAACAGCTCCTAACTATTAGCATCTATACAAGGTAAGAATAACTATTGAGTATATATGGTAAGAATAACTATTAGCATCTATATATGGTAAGAATAAGTATATAATCTTCTTTAACAGGCGTCTAGTACATAGAAGTAAGATTTACAGGTTCAGATTTTTTTTACAGGGGAGGAAAGCCTCATAAGTTGTATAATTAGGAACTCCAGAGGGTGGCATCATGATTTGTGGTATCCTATTTTGTCTAGTGTTATTTCCATTTTCTTGATTCTGTTGTTTACTATTGATAAGTTATGTTACTCCAAACTTGTTATTGTCTTGATTGGTATAGTCATCTCTTTTAGATTTTCATGCCAATCCAATTCTGTAATTCCAGCTCCAGGAGTCGATGGATGTTGCTGAGAAGGCAGCATCTTTTATCAGGAGGCTACTCTAAAATGAGCAAACGCACAGGCGACAACACAGCTTTAGGAATAGCCCATCTAAAGCACTTGGATTCTTGGATGATTATGCTTTTCTAATTTCCGGATCTTTTTTAATTTGGTGGTGGGATTCAATGGCCACTTTGGGCAATTGAACTGCAAGACACCCAGGCAAGAACTGATTTCGAACAAAGTTTTTTTTCGGGTTCTAGTAGCACCATTTCCTTTTTTCTTTGTTCTTTTTTTTTTTTTTTTTTTTTT
>QEOT01004340.1:64392-103092 GCA_003123785.1 Pterocarya stenoptera
CAATGTGGACAGCGTGCGCGTCGAAAGGAGCTTTCCGAATTGGGGTCTTATGTGCGATTCCGACACCCGTAGCCAAAGTTATGGCCAAAAGACTGAAACACACTCAAAACGGCCCCAATGAGGAACACATCACAATCAATTCCTGCCTTTGCGCTGATCTGCCAACTCATGGTATCTCAGCGCCATCAAGGTGCAATCTGACAGCTCAGCATCATCTGTCTCGGATCCCCCTGCATCAGCTTCTCTGTCGGTGTGTACGGCGTGTGGCTGTGAGGTGGGTGCAAAATTTGGTCGGCGTCATCGAAGGTAAAGTCTTGTTGGTATGGAGGCGGTTCTCTCTTCACTGAGCCAAATTGATATTCACGGGAGGGGGAATTTTTTATTTGTGATCCTGTGTGATGAGGTGCCGTAAATTGTTATGGGATTTTCTGATGTGTCACTTTTATATTGGGTACCGATAAACTCAATACATAGGACTTGCCGGTCTAAAGAGGAACTGTTTGTTAAAATGTTGGTTCCAGTTCTGTGGTCAAGAGTGTAATTATTGGTGTCCATACCGTCCTGCAACGAGGGTTGTGGGTTTCCTGCTGGTAACGGTATAATTATGTGCATCTGTCTTGCAGTTGTTTTTTAGGAGACGGGGAGGGGAATGATTGATTGTATTTGGTATATATTTTGGTTTAGAGTCTTTGACACTTGTATTGATAAAAGTTTATGCCTATCGGTTGAGAGATTTGTTTAGAACTGAGCAAAAATCTGAAAATCTGATTCTGTACAGACTCTGCTTCGACTATGATAAGTTGGAGTTAGAGTTTTTTTAACCAAAAAAATCATTATCAGAGTCAGAGTTTTTTTAATTAAAAAAGTTGGAGTCGGAGATAGCAATTTAGCAACTCCAACTCTGATATTGTACATATTTTATAAAAATATATGCATTTTTTATATATTAATTATATATTTTTTGTATAACTATAACTTATATAGTTATTTAAATTCAATAATATACTAGTATGAGCAAATTATTATAAAATAATATACTTAAAATATAATATAAATTGACTAAATTGACTATTGCTACCATGTAACACTAATGTGTGATAACAACTAATATATAAACGCTAATGTATAATAACATGTAATATTAATGTATTATGTATAAACACAAATATATATATAAATTTATAATAACATACAATACTAATATAAAATAACTAAAGCATAATAACATGTCCTAGTAATGTATAATAACATGTAATACTAATGTATAAACATTAATATATAATAACGTATAATATTAATGTATTATAACATTGTTTTGAACAATGATTTATTTTTGCAATTTTTGTTATGTTTTAATAAAATTGAAATTGAAAAGCTATTTTTTTTTTTTTTTTTAAAAAAACTGAAATCTAGAAGCCCAAATCCGATAAATGAGAGTCTAAAATTGTCAAATTGAAAGTTCCAATGGGCTAAGAAAAAAAGCCCAATACAAAAGCCCAAATACAACTCCGCTTCAACAAATCCAAGTCGGAGTCAGATCGGAAGCTATACGAATTGAAGTCGAAGTCGAAAACATTGTCGGTGCTCAGTCCTAGATTTGTGTTCATATTTTGAGACCCAGTTAAAATTGGAATTCAATATGTAAAAGACAAAAGAACACGTCCAGTGTCTCTCTTGGATTCAATTTTGTCTCCAACAAATAAATGCACTTATTAACCTACGGCAAGGCTATGATGTTTCATGATCTTTTTCAAAGTTTTGATGTGGGCAGCAAATTTTTCCCCAGTATTTTTCCCCGTATAGCGGTATGTATTTCCTGTATAGGAGTGAGGTATCTAGTAGACTAGATTAACATTGTACGTGAACCATATACACAAGTTTTGAATTCAGTATCGCTACCTATTCTCTCACCTGCTTCAAGGATGAGCTTGTTAAGAGAATTCCAAGTTCTCCAACAAAGATTCCACTTAAATAAGATGTAATAATAGACCTAAAATCCTGAGGGATAGCTCAGCTTGTTAGGCTTTGGGTTTGTTCTCCAATGATCACCAGTTCGAATTCCCTTAGGGCCACTAGAGGTTTACTTGGTCGTTAACTTCAGGGCCTTATAAGATTAGTCGAGGTGTACGCAAGCTGGCCTGAATACCCACGGTTATAAAAAATAATAATAATAAACCTAACATATGTCAACAAGATAACAAATTCAGTGGGTACAGCATCTTGTTCCTTGAATGTATAGAACCAACAACATAATAGTTACATTTGAATATTAAGATCTCAAATAATCTGGGAATAGTAATGAAAAAGAAATAAATAGTAGTTTAAAAATAGTGAATAATAATAAAATAGTCTGAGGTGATCTCATATCATCTCGCTAACCAAACAATGACTTGAGAAATAGAGATTTTTATAATACAATCATGCTGGGGTTAAGCTAAGATACTCCATAACACATAAAAACACAAAAAAGGCTCTATGCAAATACAAATGCCATAAAAATGAGTCGGTGCCTTTATTTCAAGCATAACTGGTGGCAAGGAAAAGGGTACTTCATTTCGAATCGACAAACTATGTCACAGCTAGGGCTGTAAACGGACCAAATGGACTGGACCGAGACCGGACCGAGACTGAGTTCATTCGGTCCGGTCCACAGTCTGAATTTTATAGGACCAAATTCATTCGGTCCGGTCTACGGTCCACGTATTTTTCGGACCGGAACGGACCGAACCTTAAAAAAAAAAATTATATATAATTAATTATATAATTTTTATATAACATAATCCTATCAGTAACTAATATATAATTATATCATATTATAATTAAGTATAAACTACAATTATACAGTTATACTAATATTACTAATATATAGCTATACTATATTACTAATTGTCTAATACTTTATACTAATACTATTTCTTTTGGGATGGGGTAGGAAAAGAAGGGAAGAGGATATATAATTATACTAATCATGATTCATAATAACTAATCACTATAAGTCTATAACTATATATATTTAGTATCAATATATTAATATATTCTTTAATGTATTATTAATACTATTAAGTATTAAGAGTTATAGTATAAATTATAATATATGTATAATTTATAAATTTATAATAGTATGTATAATTAAATATTTGATACTTATTTATAATAGTTTGTTAAGTATGTATCTTTCTCAATTATAGATGTAATATGTATGGATAATTAAATTATTTATGCTTATTACTTCATATACAAAATGTTAAAAGTTGTATATGGCTCATTATGTATTAACATACTTTAAGTTAGTAATAAAGTAATAATTAACATCATCAATAATGTAATTTTTATTTAATTTATTATCATTGACCATATAAAATATTTTTTTATTAAGTTTGTTACATAATCCATATTAATAAGTCACTTGGTTTAATTTAGTATTGTAAATAAAATTTTTTTATTAATTGATGTGAAAAAAAAAAAAAAGCTGGACCGAATGGACCGGACCGGACTAATGACTACCGGTCCAGTCCGGTCCCTATAGAAGTTCGGTCTAGTCCGGTCCGTTTACACCCCTAGTCACAGCACAACACTGGGAGTTTTTGTCATAAGATATCGCATCCCTATCCAACTAGTGCAAAATGCATACCCAGTAACTTTCTTTATGGCCAGACAACACCTACTAAATTGGAAACACAAAAGCTGGCAACTATGACATGCATCAAATTTGAAGTCAAGATTTTACAAGTTTATCTTCTAAGACAGAATTCTAACATCCAAAAGATCCATCCTTTCCGCATACACATTCCGCAGTTCAGGAACACCATCTTGAAATTTGATCACATACTTATCCAGGAAGTACCTCTCGCCAGGTAGTATGAAAGTCCCCAGGGACATATCATTCTTAACCAAACCCTTGGCTATCAAAATCTGAATAACAGAACATCTAGGTATGATCCTCTTCTCCAAGCTGAAAAATAGAACTGTAGGATTTCTAGCAATGTCTGTTAATGAACTCCCCATTTTGTTCACAAGGAAGTCCATTGCTTTTGTGATCTTCTTATCTGATAAAAGCATACAATTTGGATGCCTTTTAAAGGCTAAGAGAGCAACGTCTTTTGACCAACCCCATCTCTTATAAAGCTCCATCTTCGATTCCAACTTTGGTCTACTCATCCTCAATAACACTTGGATTGCATGAACGAAAACCGTTTTGGAGGGATCATATCCCATTTCCTTCACCTCGTGGAGAGCCTCAGCAAACCTAGTATGCTTAACAAACGCTGTAGAAGGATAATTAGTTACCAAGAAAGAGATTGTGGATTGAGGCATTCCAACTTGTCTCAAAAGTGCTATATTGGGAACCATATCATGTATACAAACAACATATCGCGAGCGCTTGAAAACGGTAACAACTTTCTCGTCATGAACAAGTAGACTCCTGAGGAAATCATAACAGGGTATAAGATGTTTCTCCAAGCTCCTTGTTAACAGAGAAGTTGAAGAGAGGATCCTAGAGAGGTCGGAGCTTGAAGCCCCCATAGAACGGAAAAACTCAATCTTGGGCAAAAGGGTCTTCTCAGGATTAGAAAAAAGCAGCAGCGGTTCTATCCTGACAAGCCGGGAGATTTGGGTATTGGTGGACCCATTCTCTTTGAGGAGATTAAGCACTGAGACTGGTTTCTCCGGAGTACGAAATCGTACCCTCTGGGATGCTAAAATAGCAGATTTTGTGGACAACCCACAATAGTTTATGAAGTAAGACACCGCAAAAGAATGCTTTTTTTCTTCTAGTTTTTCATTAGATTCAGATAAACCGACTGAAGCAAATGATTTGCCAATAAAGAAACCATTTTTCAGAAGAAAACCCAAATTGGTCCTCCTTTGTTTGCCTGGTAATAGATGTCTTGAACAGAGATAACCAGACATTATCGACTCACCAAGTTTTTATCAATCACCTTCAATCGGGTTCCCTTGATAGTTTGATTAATCCTTCAGAGAAGCCAGGCCTCTGAAACCATTCTCCATGCGCTTCGAATCTGCGGGGGGCGCTAGAGCTCCATACAGAAATAAATTTAACAAAAACAAAAAATACTATTTATTGGCAACTGAAATAGGTTTCTTGAGCATGCCAATGTAGATAAAAGTTAGAGTCAGTCTGTGAGGGACTGCTTCGATTATCGTACAATTGGAGGGAGCGCCTTTGCTAACCATAAACGAAAAATGCCACTCTTACTAAACATAAACCTTGTGTGCCACTGTGCCGTTTAGGTTGTCACAGAGGACAAGACGATGGTTTCAATAAAATTAAATAGAATATTATTAAAATATATTTTTTTAAAATTAAAAAAATTAAATTATTTATTATATTTTATATAAAAATTTAAAAAATTATAACGTTTTCTAATTCTTTTACTAATGAAATTCTCGAACGTGTACCCTTTTTGTTTTAATTTTTTACACGAATTACGGATTTGATAGAAGGTTCAGCTTGTAGTTGTACTTAATAAAAAGTCAAGCATATTTAATATCTAGGTCAAATGAATTTATCCTTGATCTATTTAATTTCATATCAAATTATAAGAATGATAGTGCAAAAGATTAAAAATATTAATTGTACACGTTATATGTATATTTTCCTATTTTTGTTTTGATTTTCTTTTTTTATATTAAACAGAGTGTATTGTGTCGGATCAACCAATCCAATCCGAATAATGAAATGGGTCAAGCGAAACACGTTGAGTCAAGTAGGAAAATAATTAAAAAGATCTATAACATTTCTTACCATATACCATTCTTTTTAGAAAATTCGTGATTCCAAATATAGAAAATGGGAAAGAATCGCTGAGAAGTTATTCTTCTTTCAGAATAAATTCATAGTACTGGTGATTTGAAACTTTATTGTAAAGAAAATGGCTCGGTTTGTACTTAAACTAATATAAGATAGATGGCAAATAAGTTTACAGTTATGCCCAAGTGGAGAGGTTGAATAAGTATCTTGCTTTTGTTAAAATGGTACAAGAACCATATACACAAAAGTTTTGAATTCAGTATCTCTACCTATTCTCTCATCTGCTTCAAGGATGAGCTTGTCAAGAGAATTCCAAGTTCTCCAACAAAGATTCCACTTAAATAAAATGTAATAATAGACCTAAAATATGTCAACAAGATAACAAATTCACTGGCTACAGCGTCTTGTTCCTTGACTGCACAGAACCAACAACATAATAGTTACATTTGGATTTGGATGTTGAGGTGATCTCAGATGATCTGTGAATAGTAATGAAAAATTAATGAATAGTAGTTTAAAAGTAGTGAATGGTAGTGACTTGAGAAATAGAGATTTTTATAATACAATCATGCTGGGGTTAAGTTAAAGAAATACTCCATGACACTTTGAAGAGAAAAGGCTCTATGCAAAAACAAATGCCATAAAAATCAGTCGGTGCTTTTATTTCAAGCATAACGGGCGGCAAGGAAAAGGGAACTTCATTTGGAATCGACAAACTATGTCACAGCACAATACTGAGAGTTTTTGTCACAAGATATCGCATCCCTATCCAACTAGTGCAAAATGCATACCCAGTAACTCTCTTTATGGCCAGACAACACCTACTAAATTGGAAACACAAAAGCTGGCAACTATGACATGCATCAAATTTGAAGTCAAGATTTTACAAGTTTCCCACCCCACATACCTTCTAAGACTGAATTTTAACATCTAAAAGATCCGTCTTTTCCGTATACACATTCCGCAGTTCAGGAACACCATCTTGAAATTTGATCACAAACTTATGCAGGAAGGACCTCTCGCCAGGTAGTATGAAAGTCGCCAGGGACATATCATTCTTGACCAAACCCTTGGCTATCAAAATCTGAATAACTGAACATCTAGGTATAATCCTCTTCTCCAAGCTGAAAAATAGAATAGTAGGATTTCTAGCAATGTCACTTGATGAACCCCCCATTTTGTTCACAAGGAAGTCCATTGTTTTTGTGATCTTCTTATCTGATAAAAGCATACAATTTGGATGCCTTTTAAAGGCTAAGAGAGCAACGTCTTTTGACCAACCCCATCTCTTATAAAGCTCCATCTTCGATTCCAACTTTGGTCTACTCAACCTCAATAACACTTGGATTGCATGAACGAAAACCGTTTTGGAGGGATCATATCCCATTTCCTTCACCTCGTGGATAGCCTCAGCAAACCTAGTATGCTTAACAAACGCTGTAGAAGGAAAATTAGTTACCAAGAAAGAGATTGCGGATTGAGGCACTCCAACTTGTCTCAAAAGTGCTATATTGGGAACCATATTATGTATACAAACAACCCATGGTGAGCGCTTGAAAACTGTAACAACTTTCTCGTCAAGAATAAGTACACTCTTGAGGAAATCATAACAGGGTATAAGATGTTTCTCCAAGCTCCTTCTTAACAGAGACGGGTTTGAAGAGAGGATCCTAGAGAGGTCGGAGCTTGAAGCCCCCATAGAACGGAAAAACTCAATCTTGGGCAAAAGGATCTTCTCAGGATTAGATAAAAGCAGCTGCGGTTCCAGCCTGACAAGCCGGGAGATTTGGGTATTGGTGAACCCATTCTCTTTGAGGAGATTAAGCACTGAGTCTGGTTTCTTCGGAGTTCCAAATCGTACCCTCTGGGCTGCTAAAATAGCAGATTTTGTGGACAACCCACAATAGTTTATGCAGTAAGACACCGCAAAAGAATGCTCTTTTTCTTCTAGTTTTTCATTAGATTCAGATTCATTAGATTCAGATAAACCGACTGAAGCAAATGATTTGCCAATAAAGAAACCATTTTTCAGGAGAAAACCCAAATTGGTCCTCCTGTGTTTGCCTAGTAATAGATTTCTTGAACAGAGATAACCAAACATTATCGACTCACCAAGTTTTCATCAATCACCTTCAATCGGGTTCCCTTGATAGTTTGATTAATCCTTCAGAGAAGCCAGGCCTCTGAACTATTCTCCATGCGCTTCGAATCTGCGGGGGGGCGCTAGAGCTCCATACAGAAATAAAATTAAAAAAAAAAAACAAAAAACAAAAAAAATCTATTTATTGGCAACGGAAATATGTTTCTTGACGGCACCAGACATAAGTAGGGCAAGTCTGTGAGGGACTGCTTTGATTATCGTAAAATTGGAGGGAGCGATGGTTTATATGAAAATTAAATAGAAAATTATTATTATTTTTAAATTAAAAATAAAAATTAAATTATTTATTATATTTTATATAAAAATTTAAAAAAATTATAACGATTAACAGAGACGTTTTAATTCTTTGACTAATGAAATTCTCGAACGTGTAACATTTTTTATTTTAATTTTTTACACGAATTACCGATTTGATAGAAGCTTCCATATTTAATATCTAGGTCAAATGAATTTATCCTTAATCTATTTAATTTCATATCAAATTATAAGAATGATAATACAAAATTAATTGTACACATTATGTGTATATTTTCCTATTTTTGTTATGATTTTCTTTTTCTATATTAAACAGAGTGTAATGCGTCCACTCATGACATGCTAATGTTATGCAATCCCTTAAAACAAAAATTCATAAGATTGAGATTCAGGACCGTTTGGTCAAGAAGTTATATTGCTTTTTATTTAAAAATTTAAAAAAATTGTAATAATTAAATGAGATGGTTTATAAAAAAGGCCAGACCCCAATCTGATGCTAGTGAAAGGACAAATCTCAAAAAACTTTGAGAGGATTCAAGGCATCACCAATTGATAATTTAAAAAATTAAAATAAAAAGAGTGGAAGTAGAATTGAGAAGCGCTTCCATACGTGGGGTGGGCCGCCCACCTTAACAAGAAATCGCAGCAGTAACAAATCGCTGCTCTGATGAAGCCAGCGACAGAGGGGGGAGTACACGGATTTCCCACAACAGTGGGTTTCTCCTCCATCAGGCCCCTCTCCCTTATTTACTGACTGGTTCCTTTTACCGACATGTACTCCGCGGCCCCAGATCGGACCTGGGCCCAGGCCCGTATCTTCGCCCCCCAATTCTCCAAAATCCAACCTTAATGCCCCCATACTGGGTCACAGGCCCGCGCTACCCAGGCCCGGCAATGAATTTAGGTCTACAATCACTATATGAAGAGCAATATATTCTAATTTTTTTCCGATGCGGGACTCGTTTGCAATTGCTTATCCATTCCGTACGTTCGGCGCGACTCGACGAAGGAGACTGAGCCAGCCACTGAGGATG
Organism: Pterocarya stenoptera; assembly: GCA_003123785.1. Classification (NCBI taxonomy): domain Eukaryota; kingdom Viridiplantae; phylum Streptophyta; class Magnoliopsida; order Fagales; family Juglandaceae; genus Pterocarya; species Pterocarya stenoptera. The sequence continues at coordinate 73,616 of QEOT01004340.1, forward strand.
ACGGAACTAATTCTAAAGAACAACCTAATGGTGATTTTGTAAGATTGAACTATTTTTCGTGCAATTTTCATCGGGATTTTGCATTAGAACGATCAAAGAAAATGAATGCATCGGCACGGGGCACTCCAGTTTTCGTTCCATTACTCTGGGGGGGGATCTATTCTTAGGGAATTTTGCTTCTAATCATGGAATTTATTTTTTAATACCTTCTTTTCACCATAGGTTCCGAATGTGAAGTGGGAATATGTCGGTGGGCTTCTACCGGAGAGAATAGTGATATGCAACTATACCGGAGAAGAAGGTAGGAGCTTCTGGTATGTTTGCCATTCAGCAATTGAAACTGAGTCAAACTTTTTTTTTTTAATCTTTTGTGCATTATCATATTTGAAACTGATATATTGGATCATGTTAGTTTGTGGGGAACATTCGCAAGCAGATGATGAGCACTTTCTTTTGCTCCCTCAATTAGGTTTATAAGTTCTCGTACTTCAGTGAAAAAAGGTTACTCGGTACTAGAAATCTTCAATTCATCTTGAATACTGACCCTTATAGCTAAGTGGTACCGCAACAATTGATTAAGGTCCGTTTGGTTTGGATAAAGATCATTCTCATTTTATCATTATAATTTTTTTAAATTTTCATATAAAATATAATAAATAATTTAATTTTAAAAATTTTAAAATAAGATTATTATTATAATAATATTTTATTCAACTTATCTAAAACCATCTCATCTCGTCTCACTATACAAACAAATCTAAAAGAAATTAATACAGGTTATTGAATGTCTAATCAAAAAAATTTATGAGCTCCAGCTCAAAAGAAACTTTCTGCACTATTAAAAGAGTATCCGTAAAGTCGTGAATTCAAGACCCATTGGGCATATGTGTAATTTACGCGCGCCCCGAGGGGGTGGGGGGATCAGAAGAGGATTAAGTCTATCGATTGGAACGAAGATGAATAAGTTCTGAACAACTTTCTGGGAAATAGGTTTAGAAAACTTTCGGGGAAGTCTTTTTTAACCTTTTCATTTAGTTTTTTTGACTGAAAAGACACGTATGAGAATAACAGAAGACCACATTGAATGTTTATAACTAGTATTTCCTATCAAATATCATCTCTGCATTTTGCTGGAATATAATACTTCAATATCTTAGATTGATCAATAAATTATGTTGAGAGGTGGCTTGAATCCTATTGAAATAGTGCATTTACAGATTGTTCACTTGAGCAAATCCTCAACCAGCAAGTTTGCTCAGCAGTTGCTCGACAATCAGCTTGAGCTGAACACAACTTGTGAGTTCGCTCAACAGTTAGCTCGAGCGGGATGTCAATCCTAACGTTCACTCAAATACCGCTTGAACAAATGTTCTTTTTAAAGGCTCTGTGCCATTTTAGTATAAATATAAATTGTTTTAATTGTATTTTTACTTTTTCGCATTTGAGGCAGCCGTATATTTACAATAGAGAGATAGTTGTCCTCTCGTGAGAATCTCAAAATTTATTGGGTGTATTGGGACTTTAGAATTGAAAATTTTGTAATTAATCTCTTGTACTTCATCTGTATTGATAGTAAGTTCATTAAGACTAACCTCGCTATGGACGTAGGCTCACATTGAGCCAAACCATTTAAATTTTAGTGTTTTGTGTGTGATTGTCATATTTTCTTTTGTTTTCTTCCACTATTTCACTTTAACTTAACCGTTAATAATGAGTTAATCCTAACAAATTATACAAGAAGTACATGACTTAAAAAGGAAAGCCATGCGTTTGCATGAGACTGACATGTTTCAAGATTTTGATTAGCGTGTAAATGATTTCGAATCTGCTGCTTGGTTTTCCATCTAAATCATAAAAAAAGGGTTGTAAAACCAGTTTCTGGAATTCAATGTTTGAATGCTTTTGCCCATAACTTATCAGGTGTTAGAAGAGCTTTCTCCATCCATCTCCATAGCTGAACTTAAGAGTTTGAAGGTGCCTTGAAATGAATTCCTGATCAAGCGATATTATAAGAGGTTTGTACTGCATGCGTATGTATGATCACGGTGAAAGGGCTACCTCAATTTTCTCTTCATTTGCTTATGTTTTTGCAATAATATATATATACCTGTGCTTGTGCTTGTTTTTCTCTTGGATTTGTCTCGTGATTTTGATCCTAGTGTATTTTAATTTTCTTTTTTAAATGTTTAAAAAAGTTACTATTAATAAATTTGTATGTGTTTTTTTTTTATATTTAAAAACAAAGAGAATGAACTAGCCGTCAAACTAGCATCATCCTTTCGTACAATATTGCACGCTTGTGTACTCGCGTCGTTTGTGCTCCATTCAAGGTGGCCCAAGTAACACTTATCTTGTTTGCACTCATATATTACTTGAGGTTATTTATAAATAGTAGAATAAAAAATTTTAAAATATTTTTTTTAATATTATTATTATTTTGAGATTTAAAAGTTGAATTTTTTATTATATTTTATGTGAAAATTTAAAAAAGTTATTTTGATATTTGAAAAAGTTGAATTGTTTATTATATTTTGTGTAAAAATTTAAAAAAATTATAATGATGAATATGAAATGAGTTGAGGAGATTTGTGAATTCAAACCACCCACGTGTGAATTATTACCCTATCTTTATAAATATCAAAATATTATTTTATTATTGTGTTCATTAATAATAGTGGAATTCAACAACTTATAATTATATAATTTTTAGTGGAATCGGAAAACATTAATCTCGAGCAAAATAAGTAGGTACACCAAGGAATGAGGTTTGGATAAGGAAATAAATCATCAGATAGAGGGGAAAACTCCAAGCATATTATCTCTTTTAGCTTGAAGGATATTCTTCAAGCCCATCTCAAAAGATTAGGCATGGGGATCCATCTTCAAAATGGGCTCCACCCATTACTTTTTCATTGATGAAGATTTTGTTAGTGGATAATAATCATGAATTTCAAGGATCATGCGACAATAAAACATTAATTATATCAATTTAATCTTTTGATATCTTGAAAATATTACAATGCACGTGGCACACTAGGTGAATTGCTTTAAATAGATTGCCACTTAAATGCTTGCCACATTGGATTCCACTATTTAATAAGCCATAATTAAATACATCTTTTTGCCTTTTTTTTGTATTTTTTTGGCTATGATATTTAATAAATAGGAATGTGGACTATCCATCCATAATACAAAAGTTCTAATCAATAGCTCCCCAAAAATGCATTATTGTTCTATGCTGTAAGGTGGAAAACCAACCAATCTCTACTTTAGAGCCAATAAATTTGGTGTTTCAGTGTAACACACATGACATTACAACGAATATATATTTACTTTATAATAAAAACCAGGTGCAATTTGGTTTTAGAGTTGGAGATGAAACAACTCACTTTGTATGGAGAGATACTCTCCTATCCAAACGCTTAGTTTCTCTTTATAAGATTGAAAGCCATTTCACTTCACTAACGATAAATGGCAAAATTATTGCTTGCTCAGTGGACTCCATCATGTTATGAGCAACTCGTTCTATCGTTGGGATCTAGAGTTCGCTGCTGTGTGATCGGTGGGGAAGGTCCCACTAGCATTTTCTGTTGTCGGGGGCCATCATGTTGGCAATAGAAAAACTCCAACATGTTTAATTGTGGCCCCTGACAACCTCAGCAGGTCGTGGAAAGCTGGCAATGACTGTAGCTTGAAAAGCCTGGGCGGTTGAAAGACACCTTGCCAATGATAGAAATAGCTGGCTATCATGGTGTTGGCCAATGGTGGCCCTGCCCACCCATGGACGCCACAGGGAGAGCCCTTTTGGGTGCATGACAATGTGCACCCGTTGCCTCATAGATGCACTCTATGTTCATGGCCATCGTGGCTCAAGGCCACAGTGAGCACAACTTTCGTGGGTCAATTACTATTCTTGATGAGACAGAAGGCATTAAGCTTAGGAGCTACTGTGACAACCACACTAGGCTCAAAATTAGAGGGTGTGAGACACATGGGTGCACGTAACGTGCACTCGTATTCCATTATGCATGGGTGCATGTGCTATGTGCATATTACAAAAGTTAATTTATAAATTGACTATTACTTATTTGTGGAACCCTCATCTATCAAATTACTTTTTATAAATACTATGCAATAATTAGTGAGACCTACATTTATCAAATATTCAAAAAGTTAAAACCATCTTAGCTCACTTCGTAATCCAAACACACAAAATTTTCAAAAACATTTCATATCATCTTATATCAATTTAACAATTTCACTACTATTTAGAAACTATCTTAACTCATCTCATTATCTAAATAAGGTCTAAATATTATATTGTACTCAAACACCTTTCCTATAAATGCTAATTAGACCAAGTTGACGCTATAAAAGACCTAAATCAGACTAAAATGCCCCTACCACAAAGCCCCCTAAAAGAATTTGGTCACGTCTATTTAGGTATTGTGGTATGAGAAGTGCTATGGATCAACCCCTGTTCACGACTAATCCGATACACACCATACATGTCCCTATTTTTTTTCCTTACCCGTTTCTCTCTTCTCCTTCCCGTTTGTCTCCTTACTCTCCTCACCCGTGTCCTCGTCGCAGCCCAGATCCACTATTGCTGTCGTCGATTTGGCCTCCCACCGCAGCCACTGACGACCACCACCATCGAGCCTGTCCTCCACCCCCAGCCTGAGCCTGTAGCACCTCCGTACGGACGCCCGTCGCCCCATCCCACGCACCCACGTCGCGGCTCACATTTGCCGCCACCGCCACCAATTCGGCCTCCCATCGCAGCCACCAACCACCATCACCATCGAGCCCGTCCTCCTCCACCAGCCCGAGGCCTGTAGCTCATTCGCACGTCCGTTTCTCTCTCTCTCATGACCAAATTTGCACCATTGGACGTAGGCTGCTGCCATCTTGACAATCGACGGCACCTCGACAGTTGCCACCACCTCGATAGTCGACGCCTTATGATGGGCAACGGGGGGGAGGCCTTGGGTGAGGGGGGAGGTCGTGGGCAATTCGGATAATGAAGAGGAAGTAAAAATGAAATGCGAAAGGAGAGAGAATTGAGTTTTGTTGTGGGGGTGTTTTTAATCATTTTACTATAATATGGGTTGATTGATGTTAAACATGGACTGATCCGAATATTTTCTCATTGTGGTATCTGGTTTATATTAATTGTGAAGGAATTAGAATAATGGGTAAAAATTGACTTACATTGGAAAACAAATAATAATAATGTGGATCATGTCCCTATCTTTGAAGATAACGAAAAATACTGAAAACAAATACATAATTACAAAGCCCTCTGCCACCAGTCTCCAGAACCACACAAACATGAAAGGACATTTTTTTGTCCCGCAAACAGAAAAAAGTTACAGCAGAATGCTAAATTCACACATGGTGCTACAGCTGGGGTTTTTTTTTTTTTAGTTTAATAATTAAAAATACTAAAAAAAAATATAAAATTGCACTGTCGGAATTCCTATCAATTCGCTTATATGGCTGCAGAGTCACTCAAATTATAATTTAATGCATGTCTTAAATGTTAATTTGTAAATTTATTTTTATATAATATATTTTTTATTAAAATATTTTTTAATTATAAATAGTATTTAGGTTATATGGGCCGTAGGGTTTATTTTTTTAAAAAAATTATATTTGTAATTATAAATGCACAAGAGCCGTATATTTTATTTCTCATAATTTATTTAAAAGAATAAATAAATATGAAATTAATTATAAAAAAATTTAATTTTTAATAATAAATCTTAATCTTGTCAAAACGATTGGAAGTGACTACTTTCTCCATCTGTCTGCGTAGCATTACTCACAAATAGTGAATATTTTAGGTCAAATTGGGTTGATTTTTGTTTTTTCCTGAAGAATTATCCAAGAAGAATTTTTATAAATAAATGCTGTCGGGTGAGAGATATAACATGATTGCTGGATTCCTCCGCCACCTGACACGTGGGTTTGTTGAGATGTTGGTTGGTGCACGCGCTCACTATTGGAGTAAGGCTTTTGAATTCCTACCTGCACATTAAACTCATGTTCCAACTGTCGCCAGTATGGGGGCCTCTTAAAAAGACAATCATTTGTTGAACAGGTTGACTTTTCAAACATCCTATCCATCGTACAATAAAATTATTATTTTTAGTGCAGTTTAAAGAAAATTAAAAAGATAATGATAAATTTATTAGTTTTTATTCTTTTTTAATTTTTTTAATAATTAATAATGTTAAAAAAAATTTTAAATACATTATAAAATATAAAATAATAGTAAAATAATAATAAATCTATTATTATCTAAACTAAAATTATTATTATTGTTAAAAAAATAATATTCTATCAAAATTCGATCCCAAAATCTAGAGTCGAAGAACTAATCAGCAATTTGGGGTTTCTTTCAACTAACTCATTTTTTTCTTTTGGAAAATATGAACATTTTTACTTAGCTTATAATAGATTTAGGGTTTATTTGATTACATAAAATCAAATTATTTCATCTCATTTTATATAATTTATTATAATATTTTCAAATTTTCATACAAAATATAATAAATAATAGAAAATAATTTGTACAAATTTCAAATAGACAAATCTTATGTAAAACATTGTAAAAAATAGACTATATCTTAAAAAAGTATAAAAAATTATTTTTTATTAGTAAGATTCATTTTTTTATAAAAAATTTATATGAAATTTATCTATTTAGAACTGATATCTAGCATTATTCATTTTATCAAAATATTTCATCTCATCTAAATTAAATAACCAAACGAAACGTTGGTCACCTCAAAGTTCACAAGAACCTTGAAGCAACGGTAAAAAAAATATATATACATATAATTGAAGAAAACAAATGAAATATGAAGTATGTTATAACACAAGACGAAGAAAGAAAGCTCAAGTTTTGACAACGACGTGGAAGTGAGAGTCCAAGATGAAATAAATATACTCATGATCCACACCTCATGAAATACTTTTTAGACACACCACGTAATATAACGTCAAGAACACACTATTAGCTAGGTAACCTTAAATGATGCCCAACATGAGTGAGTTTTACAAAAAAATGTACATATTTTTGGTAGAAGGAATTGGTTTTGCATGCATAGACAAGTTATTACCTTAAACTTTGAAAAAAGATTTAAGACAGCATTCCTCTAAAGGATGACATACGCTCAAAGATATTATTTAGAGCTAAAAGTTGAGTTAGCTGAGCATTGAAATTGAAAGTACAACCGCCAAAGAACTTGCTAAAGCAGCAAGGAAAAAAGACAAATATTATTGCCCGTTGGCTTTTTTTATATTTTTAATTTTTTTTTTACTTAATGATTAAAAAATATTATTTAATAATATTATAATTTGTTTTAAATATTTAAAAAAATGATGTAAAAAATAATTATAAAAATAAAAAAGACAAACGGAAAAAAAAAATGAGTCTATTATGGGCTCCCTAGCATTTCTCATATTACAATTCCATACCGTCATCTGTTGGAATAAATTAGAATAATTATGTTGGAAGATCTTTACATAATACATTATTTTATGTTGTATAATTTGATTTAAAAGATAATTTAATTAATATTTATTGAACTTTTTAAAATTGTTCTCCAAATTTAAAAATCTCTAAACTCTTGAAGTTTTAAGTTCTCCAAATAACCCGCCAAGAATTACCACCTTTTGGTAGAAATCTTTTAATAATAGATTAGATCAGAAAAAAACTGAAAAAAGAATGGAAAAAAATACATGTGCGTGGTTACACGCGCCGTAGAAGGCGGTTGATAATATCATGTCCTTGTACTGTAGAGCCGGGCCACTGCAGACGTAAAACACTAGAGGGGCAAAAATAGTAAATAAAAGAAAAAATAGATTCCCGCAGATATGCTTTGGGTTCTTTGTCCTTTCTTTCAATTTCTCTACTCCTGCGTAACATTTTGCCTCAGAGAAATAAAAGAGAGGAGAAAATAAATATAGAAAATAAAAAATAAACGCGGCTGCTGTTTACACCAAAAACCAGGGGGGGGGAGGGAGAGAGAGAGAGAGAGAGATACGTGCTAATGCGATTCCAGCTATAGAAATCGCAGCAAAACGATTCGGAAGCTCCAAGCATTCGAGGAAAGAAAGAAGGAAAGACACAAAATCAAAGCGGTCTTTTTTGTTTTTGTTTTTTTATTTAATCGAATAGTTTGATATTGAAGAATTGAATTATTCAAGTTGTCAAATTTAGGGGTGTGCTTTTGTGATCGGGGTTTAGTCTGATGGTTTTAGCTGAAATCCTTGGTAGGTTTTTGGTTCTGTGAAATGGGATGGAGAGAGTTTTGGATTTGGACGTGGGGTTGTGAAGATGAACCTCTGGGTTTGAGGGTTTGATACGAATAAAATTTTGTACTTTTTTTTTTTTTTTATGATTTTCGTTGGGGATGCAAGGAAGGGGGGGCTAGGGTTAGGTTTTGAGGGTGGGGGTGGCGGGAGAGGGATGGAAGAGACTGAGCTTGAAGAAGGCGAGGCTTGTTCTTACCGGAACGACAACGGCGATTACGATGCTAGTGTCGACCCCGATATCGCTCTATCTTACATTGTAAGGGTTTTTTTACATGCTCTTTTGCTTTCGGACAAGAATGATGACTTCATGTGAGTTTTGTTGTAGAGGTGCTTAATATGGCTTTGTTTGACTTTATTTGGTGAGCTAGATCCGAGATTGGTTCGTGTGTGATCGTTTTACGCGGTTTTTTAGAACACTGTATTTGTTACAATAAATTCTTCCGGTTCTTTAATGGGGTTCGATTCAAGAATGTTTGGCCAGGAGAAAAATTTAAAAGAAAAAAAGGACACTCTGGTACACGACCTTCTTATGAAAATTTAACTTTTGTTTGTTGATTCCAAATATGGGTTTGCCAATTCAGCTTGATCAATTATTAAGAGTGCTATCCCCTCCAATTTAATGACAATGCTGTTCGAGTTGTTAAGTCAATGCAAAGACCTGATTCTGTATAAGTAATTGGTGATGGAAGGATGATGAATAATTTAGAAGTAATGGTTTTAAAATCTTTCATTAGGCCGGAATGCAGTGTGTCATCAGAGAACCTATATTTTAAGCTTCTTTAGATTTACCCATGGAAACTTTAAATGCATTATGAGATATTTCTGAAGATGGATTTTGAGTTTGATTGTGAGTTAGATAGTTGATGTATTGAAGGGTGTTGAAGTATAATTCTTTAGGAAAGTAGTAGCTGCTAGCTTTGGACACTATCTGAACATCTTATAATGTATTTTTCCCAGTGTTACTGTCTTTTTTATTCATCTTTTTATGGGTGCATGTATGATATGAAACTCTTATATCTTCTTAAGGATGAGAAACTTCAAAATGTTTTGGGACACTTTCAGAAAGACTTTGAAGGTGGGGTATCTGCAGAGAATTTGGGTAAGTCAAGAAAAACCATTTAAAAAGTTTTGAGGGCCAGATTTGATTCTCTTAAATTGATGAATTTGGCATTATTTTATTTTGACAGGGGCAAAATTTGGAGGGTATGGCTCATTTTTGCCTGCCCATCCGCGATCTCCAGTTTGTTCTCATCCAAGGACTTCTCCAAAAGTTCAGAATTTCAGCATATCCGGATCTCCAAACAATCGGTTGTTGGAGGTAGACTTTAAAGACTCTGATTCATTTAATTTCCATATGCTATTTTTATTATATATTTTTTTATCAATAAGTAAGAGCTTTGTAAATGAGAAAAGTAGGCAACTATTTTCATTCTATTTAAATGAGAATTCCACAACTCACAAGCATAAGGACTCGGTTTCCTTGATCTCTCATCCTCCTTTGCATACTTGGGTAGTTCCTTTTGCTCATTGATTAAAATATCTTACTTGTAAAAGAAATTATACTTTAAGGAGAGATTTGTGAATGGGTATTGTTGATTGGAGAATTTCTAGTTGAGCATTTTACATTCCTACACAGGGTGGACAGCAAAATTCTGTAGTTTCTTCAAATGCAACTCAGCCAGTGAGAGTTGAACCGACTTCTACTAGTTCCACATCATTGCCTGTATTGAAGGCACCATCCAAGAAGGATTCTTTCAAACTAGATATTGCTGAGGAAGTCACTCCTAGATATGAATCTGAGAACCAGAGACTGACTAATTTATCAGACCAGAAAACACTGAAGGTTCGAATTAAAGTGGGTTCTGATAACTTGTCAACACGAAAAAATGCTGCAATTTACAGTGGTCTTGGTCTTGATGTCTCACCATCATCCTCATTGAATGACAGCCCTTCAGGAAGTGAAGGGATGTCCCAAGAGCCCCAAGATATGCTGTTTGAATCTCCCACAACTATTCTCCAGGTGAAATACCTCCTGTAATCTCATCACACTCTACTTTCTTGTGCTTATTATGCATGAAAAAAATTATAATGCGTTTGTTTGGATGTGTTGGAGCAGATTATGACATCCTTTCCAGTGCCTGGGGATACACTCTTATCACCTCTTTCCCATAATCTTATTCACTTGACCAAGAAGGAAAAGCTTATGAAAGTTTATACATCTATGCCTGTGGCCAGGGATGGCTTGGAAAGTACTAACACGATACCTTATGGACCTGATTCCAGAAAGGTTGGTGGGAAAGTGGTAGGGGAGAAGAAAATGAAATCTCTGAAGCGAAGTGATGTGATAGCAGAATTGAAGAGTGGCAATTGTAAGGATGCACAGAAGGGCAATGGGTTAATATCAAGGAAGGAGCCTGATATTGACATATTGGCTTGTGAGGAGCCTGTTTCTAAGAATCTGAAGCTACCACTTCTGTCTAATTCAAATTCTGCTGTTGGGGGCATGGAAAAAGGTAAAGATAAGGCTTCTGATATATCAAGGGAAGCTGATAAGGGTTTACTAAAGGACAAAGACTTCTCTGATCTAGCAAAAGAGGATCATATGGGGCCAACATTCTCTCAAGAGAATGACTTGTTTGAGAAGTCAAAGGCTGGTTCAGCAGGAAAGGTTTCGGAAGATAATAGAGAAAGTTCTCTTGATGACATTCCAGTATTTCCTAGAAAAGCTGCCCTACCCAATGGAGAGATGAGTAGCAACTCAGTCAAATCTGATTCAAAGGTTTCCAAGGGAAGAAAAGCTCTAAACACCGAACTCACAGATCCTTTCAAGGAGAAGCCTAATCAGAAAGGTACTGTCTATGAACAAGACAGTATGAGATTGGCACCTGAGAAAGAACATTCATTTTCTGGGAGTAAGAAGAAATCTAATGGAAGTCAAAGTAATGGCACCCTAGCTGTAGATGTACCAAAAGTAAGCTTGAGGGTTGGTTCTTATTCGGTTAGCAAAACAAAAAAGAGCACTCATGCAGACCAACATATGTTTAAAAGTGAGTCTGAAGACTTCAAAATACAAAAGGATCTTGGAACAGCTGGAGAAAGGTATAGAGATTTCTTTGGGGAATTGGAAGAAGAAGAGAACGAAATGGATTTGTTGGAAGTGCCTTCTGAGGATAAGGACTGTGAGGTAGTTGAGAAAAGCATAAGTGCCATTAACAATGCATTGGATGAAAGATCAAGTGTCAAGAAATTTGATAAACTTTCAGTAACGGATGCTTATCCTAAAGTGGAACCAAATATAGGTCCATATTCTGGGAATGGGCCCATTTCTGATGCAGCTCCTGCAACGGGGGCTCCTTCTGTAATGGAACTAGATACTTGGGTCTCGTGTGACAGGTGTCATAAATGGCGGCTTCTTCCATTTCCTAAAGACCTACCTGAGAAGTGGCTATGTAGCATGCTTGACTGGCTGTAAGTCTTATTCCAGTAACATTTCGATGATCTCTCTCTCTCTCTCTCTCTAGTGTTTTACCTATCCATAAATGTTTTCAGGCCTGGAATGAACCGTTGTAGTGTTGCTGAGGAAGAAACCACAAAAGCTCTTATTGCCCTTCACCAAATTCCTGCTCCTGAAAGTCAAACTAATTTGCATGGTAATCCCGGTGGGGTTTTAACTGGAGTAAAGTTGGCTAACGTTTGGCGTCCTGACCAAAACCACCAAAATATTGGTTCACACTCTATGCCTTGGGGTGGAAAGAAGAAAGATGGGTTAACAGAAGCACCAGATGCATCATATAAAGATGGTCTTTCTCAGTTGTCAAACTCAGTGAAGAAGAACTTGCAGGTATCAGTGCAAGATAGGAGCCTAAATGATGTGAACCAATCTCCTCTTATGGGAGAACCTGATTCTCAGCAGCTAAGCAAGTCCAGTGACTTACCTGTAAAAAAACATAAAGAGAAGCAGAGAGCACGTCATAGCTATTCTGATGGAGGTATCGTATTTGATGTCAGAATTTTTTTCGGTCGTGAAACCTTCTTTTTCTTTATTATCAAGATATTAATATCTCTATATTTATGAAACATGTGCACAGGTGATGTCAATAATTTAAAGATGAAAAGAATAAGGGATGATAGTGATCTAGATTGTTCTAGAGCTTCCTGGAAAATGAAGACTGAAGGTACTGATGAAGATGGGATGTCGGACCACAGTGAGGCCACTAGGAAAATAGGTCCGAGCTCAAGTAATGGTTTTCCTACCACCTCTGAGAAGGATCAAGCAAGATACAGTGAACGCTCTTCATTTAAGGACTCAAGGAATGAGGCAAATGACGGTCCACATGTTTCTGTTAAGAATGCAAAACACAAAGTTCTGGAGCCCTTGGATGGTGGATCTTTGGAAATGGGAAACTCTGATTCTAGAGAAAATTCTAAAAGGAGGAAAGGGAAGGAGGAGTTCAATGATGATGACTACAGGAAGGAAAAAAAAGTGAGGGTGTCCAAGTCCGAGGGGAAAGAATCCAGAGCAAGTAGAGATGGTGGTAGAATAGACAAAAAAGGTGGTCAAGCAAAGGACCAGCAACTTGAACAAGATCCAGGGAGCAATCTGTCTCAGCGAAGCTTGGATGATGTGGGTTCTTTGAGAAGGGATTTGGGATCTCTACAACCTTCCATGGCAGCAACTTCAAGCTCTTCCAAGGTGTCTGGTTCCCATAAAACAAAGCCCAGCTTCCAGGAAGTGAAAGGCTCGCCTGTGGAATCAGTTTCTTCATCACCCATGAGAATTTCTAATACAGATAAGCTTACATCAGCAAGTAGGGACGTCAAGGGGAAAGATGACCTTCAGGATGCTGGTCCCTTTGCTCTGGGTAGTCCAAGAAATTGCTCATATGGTGAGGATGATAATGGGAGTGGCCGATCTGGGACAGCGAGGAAGGAAAAAGCATTCAATATAGCTTCTCATAGGTCCTGTGGGTCCACTGGCCCCGATTTTCAGGAGAGGGATTTTTGTCACATATCAGGTGGTAAAGCTAGACCTCATATTGTGCCTTCTCCTGTGTTCGCCAATCCCCAATGTGCAAATGGTGGTGTCTATAATTTTGGCCAGGATACTCCAAATCCCAGTAAACCACTGTCTTCAAATCAATGTCATGATGATGAAAGAAAGACTGATAGTCCCCGTGCTCATGAGTCTCATCCAAGGAAGTCTGGAAAGGGGTCCTCTTCACGGTTGAAGGACAAAAACCGAAGTATCAGAAATGAATTTGATATGGGTAAGGTCAAGATTCCTCAGTCTCTCAGTGACGTTCAAGACGATTCAACTTCGCATGAAGTAAAACCTAGGGATGATAAAAATGACTTTCAAGAGAAGTTTGGAATCAAGTTTGATGAAGCTCAGAACAAATATGTTGCAAAGAAAGATACTGCCAAAAAATTGTCGAGTGAGAGTAGCCAAAGAGATAACCAATTAAAGTGTGAAGAGCATGATGGTTCACATACCAAAGTGGATTCTATCTGCAGACAGGATGTTGCGTCTACAACAAAGCAAACTCTGCTGCAAGACTCTGATGGTGAAAGGTCTTCAAAAAGGTTCCCTTCTGACAGAACTGATCAAGTTGGAATAGTTTCTGGGAGAGAGAAGTCACTACCATTACCACCCTCTAGAGGATCTCAAATTGAGACACTGAATCGCTGTCCCAGACCTGTTACTGGCTTCCACAATGCAAATGGAGTACATAGTCCAGGAGTTGTTGCCTCTGAAAGTGATGCTGCATTAATGGCACAAAAGCAGGCAAGAAAGGCCGATCATCAGAATGGGACTCAGCACAATAGTTCAAGAAATCCCACATCCAATGGGCAGAAAGCCAGGGAACTTGACGCCCCTAGTCCAGCTAGAAGAGATTCCTCCAGCCAGGCTGCTACCAATGCTCTGAAAGAAGCAAAAGATCTTAAACATTGTGCTGATCGTCTTAAGGTTTTTACAATCTTTGCTCGATTCAGCTATTGCTGCTCTTATTCTGTCCTATTTCTTTGCATTTAGCAGTAGTGGCTATCTTCTGCAGAACTCTGGGTCAAGTCTTGAGAGCACGGGATTCTATTTTGAGGCAGCCCTTAAGTTTCTTTATGGAGCCTCTCTATTGGAGTCTGGAAGCTGTGAGAGCTCCAAACACAGTGAGATGATTCAATCAAAGCAAGTGTATAGTAGCACTGCTAAACTATGCGAGTAAGTCAAGGCATAAGCCATTAAATTTGGGTATACTTGTTCTCTTATTGCTTACCCCCTTTTTTTTTTTTGGTTTGGGGGGTTATGATTTTAGTTGTTAAGAGTCGCAATTTGGGTAGTCATGATTTAAGGAATAAGCACTGTTCATGGCAAGACATCATTCCAGGCACCACCAGGAATGTCAACATGTTTTCATTCCTAAAAGTAAATTACAATTTCTTATACCAACTTGGGTTAAAGCAGCTGTATGTGCCACCTAACCTGGATTGTAGCATCACTTGATTTTTTTTTTTTCCAAAACTGCAGTTCCACTTGGTTATCTATCAGACTATCATGGCCTTCTCCTAGTCAGTCTTGACATTTGTTTATATAAATTTTGGGCAAACTACAAAAACCCTCACAAACTATTATCCCAATCTCACTTGCACACCCAAACTATGAATGACTCTTTGCACACCCAAACTATTAAAACGTCATCATTTTAACACCCCCCCCCTCTCCCCCCCCCCCCCCCCCCCCCCCCCCCCCCCCCCCCCCCCCCCCCCCCCCCCCCCCCCCCCCCCCCCCCCCCCCCCCCCCCCCCCCCCCCCAAAAAAAAAAAAAATTAAAAAAAATAAAATCAACACTCCAATTTGACTTAGGGGGCAAAAAAAAATTGATCTAGGGGGTGGGGTGAATTGTCATAAGTCAGTGTGGTAGTTTGCAATTTGCAAGGGTTTTTTTGTACTTTACCTTAATCTGTTAATTCCTAAAGATGGATAGAGATAATATTATTTTGAATCACACCCTTTGCATGTGTGCACCCACTGTGCTGATGGTGGGACCCCTGTTCATTTAAGACCAGACTGAACATGGAAGGAGTCTGATGAGATGTTTCAGGGGTTATTTTGGCTTGTAAATTATGAATGCTCTCTCTCATTTATTGTCATGTAAACTATGAATGCTTTCTCTACATGCAACTCACAATAATTTTTTTTTTATGGGTAAATGGAAAACCCATCAACCAATTAGCCATCAAAAATAAAATTGTAAGTTGTATGTAGATTTGAGATGAGATGGAGAGAATTTTGTCATTCAAATTCTTTTAAGAGTTTCTATTGGGTTTAGGGATGTGTGCGTGTGTGTGTGAGAGAGAGACTTTGGCATTCATCTTTTGTGGTTTTCTTCATTCTTAGTGAAAGCTTTCTTAACCATGTAGATTTATTTTTCTACATACCGATAAAAAAAAAAAAAAAATCTCCATTTGGTTGTAGCCTTTTAGATTTAATGATAAAGATTCATAGTAATTGTATCTCTTTCTTTGTCTATTTTATCCATCATTAGAACTGGAGTTCAGGACTTTTTTGATGGACAGGATAATATTGCAGCTATCTGGAACTTATTGTCTTTTCTTGAATTTGTTCTAGATGTGTTCATTTTCGTGAAAATCTTATAAGCAATTGGAGCTTTCCTATTCTTGTCCATTTGACCATCTGTTGTATAAAATAGCTTTTGTGCCCATGAATATGAGAAATTGAAAGACATGGCTGCTGCTGCTCTGGCCTACAAATGCACGGAGGTGGCTTATTTGAGGGTAATTTATTTTTCACAAACTAGTGCAAGCAGAGATCGCCATGAGTTGCAGACTGCTCTACAAATTGTTCCTCCTGGTAATTTGAACAATGTCATGATCTGGTAAAACTTTTTTTTTTTTTTTAATAAATTTTTTGTGGGAACAAATTGTGATGATATTTCTTAAAAGATATTACGAACTCTTAGCATGAAATCCACTGAGCTCTCCACAATTTAAAGTTCATTTGGCATTAGGAAAAAAATTTAAGTTCATTTAGTACACAACTCAATGCGCTCACCTTAAAATCTGATAGTTGTACAATGATCCCATGGCCAAAATTTGTCTAACCCACAGCTGGTCAATCTGTTCTGGCTTTTTGCAGAAAGCAATTTTGTAAAATTGACCTAAGTGGTTGAGTGGCACATGCCTCATTTTACTTGCCTAAAACTCCCATGTTGGGAATGTATGTGTTTTTCTGTGAGCTAAAAGAAGAGCTTGTGATTCTCCATGAGGGTGCCCTCATGGTGACGTGACTTGGTATCTTTATTATAAACCCCCCCCCCCCCCCAAAAAAAAAAAAAAAAGAAAAGATTTTGCTATCCTTTCCTTTAGCTCTTCATCATTATATATGCTACTGAACTGACACTAAAGGGGACATTTAGTAACATTTTTCTTGTTATGAGATGTTATTTTTTTTGTTGCATTATTCAGGTGAGTCTCCTTCTTCATCTGCTTCTGATCTTGACAACTTAAACAACCCTACCACAGTAGACAAGGTTACCTTATGTAAGGGTGTTAGCTCTCCCCAAGTTGTCGGAAACCATGTGATTGCTGCACGAAGCCGTCCCAGCTTTATGCGGTTACTCAGTTTTGTAAGTATACCTTGTTAATCCTCTATATAAACTTTAATTGTTGCAGAATATTCAAAAAAGGTTTTTGTATGCAAATTGGGCTTCAGAGGTACATTGTTGGTAGGAGAAGAAGATCATAAACATATGGTGTATCTTTCCTCACATGCCCTTGGTGCAAAAGCATTCTGCTTATTTTTGCACCAAATGTCTTGCGTCTTGGAACAGTTTTTATGCATTGGTAGCTCAATTTGCATCTGAAATACATCCAGTTTATAATGCGATCTTGCCTATAATAGAATCATCATCACATCTTACTGGGATGCATTTCCGCAATATTTTCTATTTATATTATTTATACATAAGCATAATCATATGTGACAATATGCAGGTACAGGATGTAAATTTTGCAATGGAAGCCTCAAGGAAATCACGGATTGCTTTTGCAGCTGCTAGTGTAAGCTTGGGCGAGACTGAGAGTATCTCTTCTATTAAAAGAGCTCTTGACTTCAACTTCCAAGATGTTGAGGGATTACTGCGTTTGGTACGGCTTGCGATGGAGGCCATTAGCCATTAAACAACCGCAAGTGGTTTTGAAGACAATTCAACCCTTGGAAGAAAGTTATTTTGGTTGGTGTATCATGTGCATTAAGCCTTAAAGGAACAAAAGAAGAAGCTGAGCTGGATCTCTCTCTTCGACACTGCATATTAGCTTCTCGAGAGACTGATCACCACCAACCTGCGAAGTTGGTGTTCTCTGTACACTTTTTTGAGACAAGATGAATGGTGGCAGGCTGCATCTGCTTTCCGAGTCAGACAAGGAATAAATGAAGTATGATTCATTATCATTCAAGGGGCTGCCAAAATGATTCTGAGATTTTAGAGGTATGTGGGGATATGATGCTTCTAGATTGTGGCTGAGGTGTGGGGTATTTGCATCTTGACACTGGAACGTTCTATCAGTTGGCTTTTTTATTCAAAGGAAGTTCGGGTTTTATTTTAATTTGATATTTACTTTAGAACAAGTGTGGGGAGCTGCCAGTATGTGCTTAAACTTCGTAATGCTGGTTTTACAAACAGAGACACTTCAGGGCTTATCCTATAAAGAGTTAACTTTAAATGGCAGTCTCATGCAGGCAACATTTCACATAATTCCTTTCCTTTCCATCAATCTTTTGTTTTCAATTTTCTTCTTTATTCTGACTTTGTTTCGTATGCATACGTGCAGATCATAGGCAGGAACAGTTTCTCTTTGTTATTGATGTACCAATCAGAAATAAGTCAGCAAAAATTATGTAACAGAAAGGAGAATTACAGTGATAACAATGTAGCTCTCAGAACTGCATTTGCCAAGTATCTTCCTATAAAAGGTTCGTGGCACTCTCTTTTGAATTTTTTGCTTTGGATCACGTTCTATATTCACCTTGTAACTCATTTTATGTCTCTATTGGCAGAGTATGTCTGTAAATATACAAGTCATTGATGTACGTTTATACCAGGAACAGCTTATGCTTCTTTTCTTTTTTCAAAAGGATTGACAGAGTGTAATATCATCTCATCAACTAGCATATCTGTATCTAAACAGGTGAAGTTTACTCTTTTCACTACTTTAATAAACTTGGAGTATAAAGCTTCAATTATATGATAATGATCATATCAATCCCAAATGATATTATTTTCAAGATGGTTAAGCATTAGTGATGTTAATAATATTGCACTTTCAGGCTTTCGTAGTATTCATGAAGGAGCCAGCCACTGTTTTGTGATGTCCCTGGAATAAAACATTGTATGAATAACTCTTGGACTCATTGAAAGGTTAAGCCTTCCATGGAACAAATTCTTCTAGACTTCTTAGTGTTGAACTGAAGCTAAATACTTAATACTAATAAATCTTGCTCTGTACTGTGTGGGAGAGTTTGAAAAAGAAGGAGAAGAAGAAAGAACTAGTTCTTACAAACAAGGGGTGGTACGGTCCATTGGTCAAGATGGTGAGACTTTTAGAGTATGTTCAATATCTTCCTGAGACCACTTTAAACCCTTGGGTTAGTATTTACTAGTGATGGATGGCGATGTTTAAATATTGAACTAGCATGTATTGGGTAAGGGGGGAATGGGCTGCTGCCTCGATATTCAATGTTGGGGATTGAGATTTTATGTATCCAGAATTTCTTATTAGAAAAAGGCTTTTTAGTATTTAGAGTTTTTTCTTTAAAACAAAAAGAGTTACAAGTACTTATCAAGCGCTCAAACTCTTATCTGATTACACCACTAACTTAATCGCATATGTAGTTGTAGATTGAGCAATTGAGGCAGTTGCAGGCAAAAGAAGGCTAGCTCGCTTGCTTGCTGTTTACTGATTGTTTGTGGAAGATTTGACTTCATATTATTTCTTTCCTGATGGCTTGTAAACAGTAAGTCACTAATGATGTGATTTTTTATCCCTCTTATTTGTCTAGTTTTACATAATAAAATCTCTTTTTGAATCTTTCCCATCTCAGTCGATGAAATCGCCTTGGTTAATGCCATGATTCAGCTATGGGAATTAGGAACAGGTTTATGGCACTGCTCACTTGGACTTTAATAGATTGGGTTGGGGAAATTAGTTTTGGATGTTTATCTGTTTGAAACTCACTCTCGTATCTTAATTGTTCCCACGGATTTCTTTCATGCTGTCTATAATCTTTTCTTTTGTTGACCACAGTTCTTGTGGTTCCAGTACAAATAAAAAGCACCATGGAAGTTCAAAGTTCCATATCAATGCCGGTATTTTGATTTTTGTTACATATCAAAGTTCAACATGCTCAGGGCCACAAAATTCCCGTCAGGGTGTCTCAGACTCTAATCTCTCTAGATCTCACCTAAAGCCAACATGATACGTGACTTCTTGCCACAACGTCAAGAACATGAAATCTCCACAGCTTTCATTTGAAGGTCCCATCACCTCAAATTTGGTCTATTTTGTGCCATTCATCACCATGCATAATACAAAAGGAAGCAAAATTTTGAATTTGACGATCAAAACGTAGGTCGTCTTCCAAACGGTTGAGTTTTAAAAAAGATATGAAGAAAAAAATGTAAAGCTAAGGATGCAACATCAAGATCAACAACAGCATTTTTTTTTTACCTTCTTAGAAATTGGTATTCGTATGATTCTTTTATATATATATATATATATATATATATATAGACGTCGAATAGGTCAATCACAAAGAAGACATTTGCACCTTAAGTTTTAGTACACAAATCCTGTACTGAATTTAACTTCCTAAAGCCACTGAGCAAGTCGTAAAGAAAAAGTGCTTACAGAAATTGCGATGAGTGTATATATTGGTGACCCTACTCCTTTTCAGAACATTACAAGTTCATGTCTAAGCCCCAAGACTACCACTTTGCTTTAAACATCAGCAGCTCCAGTTTTGCAATGTCCAACAGAAGGTAGTAGCAGTCATGCCAAGTACTTAAAGATGTTTTGATTGTCCTTGTCTCTCTCAAGATAGTCGCGGGTGATTAAATCTTCCATTCTCTTCTTTATTGCTTTGATATCGGGCTGCACGTAGAATGACATCCGGGAAAATAATATTACAGCCAAAAAGGCATTATCTGACATATATAGAAAGAAAACTCCCAACACTTTGGTTTATAACCAATTGCCCCTAAACCCATTCTCCCCGCATATTATATGAAATCTATAAAATTAAATAGACTAAACCATGTAGTTTACAAAATAAGATGCACACTTAAATTCATGACTAAATTAATGGCCAACTAATTAAATTGACCATATATCTAGTGGTCAAGAGTTCAGCGGTGGGTCAATCTTTTTACTCAAAAATCAATTATAGGAAACCAAAAAATTCAAACTACCTAAATAGCTAATATCTTATGGCTCAACTTTTAGTGACTGGTGAATCATTCTAATTCACTTCAAAAATTCGTAGAGGTGTCAAATCAAATAACATCTTAAAAAAGCAGTCTCAAGACAGGAAACGGCCAATGAAGGTGCATCTTCATTAATATATTTTTTTAAATAGCTTCCATGGCCAAACTTTTGGCATTTTTCATATGTAGTATCATAGAATAAAGATATATATATATATAGAGAGAGAGAGAGAGAGAGAGAGAGAGAGAGAGACCTTAAACATTCTACCCAACTGCTCAACACACTCCATAACCAACTGTTGGTGACCCAAAACTTTCCGACTTTTCATAATGCGGACAAGTGCAGCATCAATAGCATATCGCCTGTCCTTGTCAACATCTTCAATTACCCTCTTCTTTTCATCCACTGGCGGTAGAGGTACCTACGATAGAAGAATTCAACATTTTTTCATCTTTAATACAAAACAAACAGATAAAAAAAACATAAAAAGCAGTGGGCAAGATTAAGGGTAAGCTGAAAGTAAGAAAGCTGAAGACCTTAATCCTCCTCATTCTGTCCGTGAACTTGGAGTTGAATTCAAAGTTGTCCGTTAGCGAGATAGTCTTTGTGTTGGGTTCCTTATTCAGGATTTTATACTTTGCACATGATAGAGAATGGAGCAATCTAACTAAGTCATCATGGGTCAAGTTCAACTGGGTCATAATTTCTGAATAGCTCAATCTATCAGCATTATTAAAAAGCAAGAGGGCAGCAGCCTGTAAGATAAAATCAACAGAAGATTACTATCCCATACTCAGAATCAATACATGTCGATCTCATAGGTGGGTTCCAACCCCCAAAAAGATGTAGCAAGGTTTTTGCAGAATAAAATTACCTGATAGGTTGACACAATCAGTTCAATGGTTTTTGAATCAAACTTTCCAATGACGTTGCAACTTCCCAATGAGTAAATCCATGTAAGTTTTCTGTGTTTTGTTTTTGTTTCGTAAAATTCCTTGAAGACTTCCACACACCTTACCTGAAACAAACGCTCAAAAACGTAATACATATTACAGAATCTGACTACTTTGCTGCAGAACAAACATTAATGGTGGAATATTTACATGCCCACCATCTAAAGAACCAGTAAATCTTACCATTTCCTGTGGGAGGCTAAGATCACAAGATTTATAACTTGGCCAAAACCCAGTAGTTAGAACAGTAACTGTCAAATCAAGCCCAGGATTTACATTCGCGTTATTATGAAGATATTCCTCAAAGCTATTCTGATTTTCCCGTGCCAGTGTCAAATCTGTGACCTGGAGTGAAAAAAAAAGAACAAAACATGCCAAGCATAATCTCAACTGAAAGCACAATAATGTTAACAGATGCAAAACTAATGCCAAATAATCATGGCTAACTCACCATGCCTTCCATCTTTGATGTGAATTGCACACCACACTGCTGCTTCAGCTTAGTTAGAATACTTTTTTCATGGTATTCATTAGCACTCCGATCAAAAAGGAGCCGACGAGCAAGCTTTTTCCTGCAGAGTCAACATAATATCAGCACTGACTTTTAAAAAGACAGCAAAATTCCAACCAATCATAAAAAATTAATATAAAACCATATCAAAACCAACTTAATTACCGGTAAAATTCCGCAAAGAGGTCTTTGTCGCTAATACATGGGAGAAACTTCACTACCTGCATAAATCAATAACATAGCTTAGTATGACTACTGAAGGCAGTAATATGATATGACTTTAACGTGACATGAAACTTATAATGCCACCTTCTCGAGTGTTTCTTCTATGGCTTCATCACTCAACTTCTCACTCCCTCCCTTCTTGAGGATATTATCACAGAATGTAGCCAGCAGTTCTGCACTTGAACTGCCCAAAACAGCTTTGTTGCAAAATACCTCAAAAGCCTCTTTTAGAGCCTAATGACCGGAGACAAAAATTTGATGAAAGCAGAAAGTGAAAAGACAGGTTTAAACAACTAGTATCTTCCAGCACAAACCTTGTGAAACAGACTGTGATTAAGAAAGCAATCGTTCACATATGCCATATACTTGTCATGCAGCTCAATTATTTTCCTGACAAGAACCTGAAGACCACACATCTAAATCAATCTTCAACCTCTTACCATTCCTAAACTTCCAAAAGACGCAGGTTAGAAGATTTACCAGTTCCTGCACGCCAACCCCCCCATTTGCAGTCTGCAAGAACATGGTAATTATGACTTAGAACCAAAATCAACTAAGAAACAGAGATGAAAAGCTGATAATCTACTAGTGGACTTGTGCCAATTACAGTAAAAAAATGCATAAAAGAACCGAGTTAGCGCCATAACTGCTATAAAGAACTTATCCCACAATGACAAGGGAAGGAGAAACAACACAAAAATGATACACTAAAGCCTGCAACAGCTAGTGTAACATAAATCCATAAAAATATTTCATTTCATTGATTGTAGCAATAAATCCAATAGGACTTTGACTCCATTTATTGTATTACAAAATAACTTCTTAAATAAAACATAAAATGGTATGCTAATAACCTACAGAAACTGAAAGTCAATTGATTATCCATTCATCCCATTCCCCATCAAGAAAAATTAGTAATTCATCCCGCATCAGGTATCCAACATAGAAGTTTCAGCCTTCTATTAGAAGCTTTATCTGCTGTTTTAAAAATAAATCTATACTACACATCCACAAACATGGGAAAAAAGCAATTTGTCCACAATGACTATATAATAAAGGAATACAAAACATGTATGTGAATACGTAGTTTACCACATTGAATAAGAATAAATCAGAATACTAAACCTGACTACTCGCAACATCCTCAGCCTGTTGGACCAGGGCCATACCTTCAGCAGTAACATGCTACAACAGGAAAACCCTCAAAGGTGTCAGTCCTGATGCGTAAGTATACTGAATCTTAGAGGTTCCTTTTCATCTTGTAAATATACTGTATCTGAGAAGTTCCTTTTCATCATAAAAAT
The DNA here is from genome assembly GCA_003123785.1 of Pterocarya stenoptera. Taxonomy (NCBI): domain Eukaryota; kingdom Viridiplantae; phylum Streptophyta; class Magnoliopsida; order Fagales; family Juglandaceae; genus Pterocarya; species Pterocarya stenoptera. The sequence goes on from QEOT01004340.1 coordinate 97,434, forward strand.
GAATACAAACAGGAAACAATTTACCTGCTTGAAAATAGTAGAAACGGGATCCAAGCCCTTAGGTATTTTATGGTAAAGTCTATACATTCTAGAAAGATCCTCCACCTTTAACAACAAGGTAACCAAAATAGATAAAGCATTAATAACATTGTAAAAGCAAAGAAGAAAAAAACGAATATTGCCAATCACATGATTTGGAGCAAAATACCTTATCATCTCTCAGCAAAGCACGACATCCAGAACACTCCTTTTCAAGCAGTTGCGTTTCATACACCACCAACAGCTCATGTTGCACTTTCTATAAGACCAAGAATGCAACTATAAATTGAATGAAAGAGAAATGGAAGAAACTCCTTTCCGAATAGCCAAATAATATTATTATGAATTGATAACCACCAGAAAATATGAGATGAAAATGATACTGAAGTTCCCATGAAAGGGGACACTTGGGTATGAAATGAATTCCACAATTCTCCATAATAATGTTTTTTATTTGGGAAATTAAAAGCACTTGTCAAATAATGAACCTGGAAATCAAAAGTGAAACGCTATCTTCATAGGGTGTCCTCTAAACTTTTTATGTGAGACTGAGTGTTGCCATAGAAATAACATCACTTCATAGAATCATAGTCACACGAACTAAGAAACCAGCTATTCAAGGATCTGATATGTATATAGATGAACATTAACAAACCTCCACCAACTTCTGCTCACTGCTTATATGCAAATAATGAGAAACTCTGTCTCTCTCCCTTTTCAAGCACTCCTCAGCCTATAGAATTTGATGAGATAATAGATGTTATAATCTCAAAGGTTATTGGCATAAGTACAACGCAATCAAGAAACATCGTGTGCATAGATTTGCCTTCAACATATAATCTGGACAAGAATCATCGGAAATCCAACTTGATGCTTTGCGAGAATAGTAAGCACCAGAGTCTTGAAGCATATGCACTTCAAAATCTTGTTCATAAAGCTCCATTTGTCCCATTCCCATTGCGACAAATATATCTATAACATTCTTCAGGAATGCTCTGTCAATCTGCTCTCCTTCACGTTCTTTATCAATCTGTTGGTCCACAAGCATTGGTGCAAACTGTTTTGGATGAAGATTTATATAATCTTAAAGAAATCTAAGGTAAAGAAGCAATGAACTTACAAGAGAAATTACAGCATCTCTGGCATTAGCTTTTACCTCTTGGTCAACCTGAATTTGTAAGGAAATTTACGTTGTTACATGACCCAAAGTAACTTTCACATAGATGGCAGACGGGAATCATATGGAAAGTAGTAAGATAATTAGACAAAAGGGATGTTAAAGATAATGGAAGACGACACTAGAGGGACTTGTAGCAAACCTGGTCAAGGAAGCGGGCTAGTCCAACTTCATAAAGAGCAGGAAGTGACCACCTTGCAACGAAATATCGATCAAGATAATGGAAGAGGCGTGACAGCCACCTCACCATAACCTTGTGGTTTAACCATCTTTGCACAAGCTCACTCAGCATAAATTCACCATGCTTTTCCTTTAGTGAGGGCAAGACCAAATACCAAAAAACAACTAAATAGTAAAAGACTCAATAGCCACTGCAGTGTTAAGACAAGTAACGAGGCTAGCAAAGATAAATCAGTTTCATACCGTATAATGTGATAACATAATTTGTGTGCAACCAAAGCTCTTGGTACAAATACTGGGTTTTGAACCAAAAGTACCACCTCAGAGCATAATCCNCACTTCATAGAATCATAGTCACACGAACTAAGAAACCAGCTATTCAAGGATCTGATATGTATATAGATGAACATTAACAAACCTCCACCAACTTCTGCTCACTGCTTATATGCAAATAATGAGAAACTCTGTCTCTCTCCCTTTTCAAGCACTCCTCAGCCTATAGAATTTGATGAGATAATAGATGTTATAATCTCAAAGGTTATTGGCATAAGTACAACGCAATCAAGAAACATCGTGTGCATAGATTTGCCTTCAACATATAATCTGGACAAGAATCATCGGAAATCCAACTTGATGCTTTGCGAGAATAGTAAGCACCAGAGTCTTGAAGCATATGCACTTCAAAATCTTGTTCATAAAGCTCCATTTGTCCCATTCCCATTGCGACAAATATATCTATAACATTCTTCAGGAATGCTCTGTCAATCTGCTCTCCTTCACGTTCTTTATCAATCTGTTGGTCCACAAGCATTGGTGCAAACTGTTTTGGATGAAGATTTATATAATCTTAAAGAAATCTAAGGTAAAGAAGCAATGAACTTACAAGAGAAATTACAGCATCTCTGGCATTAGCTTTTACCTCTTGGTCAACCTGAATTTGTAAGGAAATTTACGTTGTTACATGACCCAAAGTAACTTTCACATAGATGGCAGACGGGAATCATATGGAAAGTAGTAAGATAATTAGACAAAAGGGATGTTAAAGATAATGGAAGACGACACTAGAGGGACTTGTAGCAAACCTGGTCAAGGAAGCGGGCTAGTCCAACTTCATAAAGAGCAGGAAGTGACCACCTTGCAACGAAATATCGATCAAGATAATGGAAGAGGCGTGACAGCCACCTCACCATAACCTTGTGGTTTAACCATCTTTGCACAAGCTCACTCAGCATAAATTCACCATGCTTTTCCTTTAGTGAGGGCAAGACCAAATACCAAAAAACAACTAAATAGTAAAAGACTCAATAGCCACTGCAGTGTTAAGACAAGTAACGAGGCTAGCAAAGATAAATCAGTTTCATACCGTATAATGTGATAACATAATTTGTGTGCAACCAAAGCTCTTGGTACAAATACTGGGTTTTGAACCAAAAGTACCACCTCAGAGCATAATCCTTTAAAAAAGCATAAATTTTGCACAAAAAAGAATCTCCAAAAACTCTAGACCTTCCCAGGATAAGTCCTTCCCCACACACAACATGGGGCTTCCTCAAACCATAGCAATCACAATCAGATTCAAATTAGAGAACATAAATATTCCTATTGGCTAGTAGAGTTGCAATAAACCTACATGGTAACCAACAACTCTGCTCTTTATGTTACTTATTATGACATAACGAAGTAGCCAACATTTCTCACCATGGAAGCATTATATTCATCAAGCAACTCAAGGTACATCTCATAAAGCTGTTGAGAGTAATCGTGAGGGGGCTTCTGGGTACACANTCTCTCTCTCCTCGACTCTCTCTCCCTCATCAGCTCTTTCAGTCTACAATAATTTCGAATTTAAAAGATGAATATTGTAGGGAGGTATTTTTCGTTATTTTACTTGTGCCATGTAGGGTGTGGAGCTGCTACTCCCACTATAATGGTTTTTCCCAGATTTTTTCAAAAAATGAGTTCTAATACACATTCGCCACTGTAGCGGTGTGCGTTTTTGCACACCCTATGTGGCATTTTGTTTTTTGTTTTGGTTGCAAAATAGCAGTCGAATTCCTCACATTCTCTCTCTCCTCTCACCCGATTCACCTGCATTCCGATTCTTCTTCACCTCAGTCCGGCGCCGCCGAGTCTCACTGCCACTACTGGCAAGTCCCTCTCACGCCGGCGACCAAGCCAGCCACCACCGATCTCCCCCACGCGCATCTCTTTCTCTCCCTTGCTGTAAACCAACCGAAACCCATTTCTCTCTATTTGCGCCGCCGTACGTGGCCACCCAGGCCACCGCACCTACACCACCTCACACCGGCGACCACTTCTCGCAAACCCAGTCACCACGAACCTCCCTTTCCTTTTCCGTCGCACACACGTAAACTACCCGAAAAAGGTTTCACACAAGCTCGGGGCCATCAACGGGCCTATCGCCGCTGTGCGTTGGTTCTAGCCCAACCAATCACCTCCCCTGACCACCGCAGCTCGTCCCCGAGCTCCTTCGAGCTAGCAAGCCCTCCACCTCTCTCTCGGTTTTTCTGTCTTGCCCTCCACCCCTATCTCGCTCTCCACCTTGTTCCCAAGCTCCTCCAAGCCAGCAAGCCCTCCACCTCTCTCTTAGTCTCTCCGTCTTGCCCTCCACCTCTCTCTTACTCTCCACCTCGTCCTCGAGTTCCTCCGCACTAGCAAGCCCTCCGCCTCTCTCTCGATCTCTCAGTCTTGCCCTCTGCCTCTCTCTCGCTCTCTCATCAAATTTCAAAATGAAAGGTGTAAAATGAGAGTGAAAGTGGTTTTTATTATGATGGTATTTTTGTCATTTTACAATAGTATGTTTTGGATGATCTAGAATAGTGGTTGATGTCAATATTATTTCAAAAAGAATTGAGCAGTAACACTATAAGAATTAAAAAATCATTTTCCAAATTTATTTACGTGTGTATTCAAGGCATGAGAGTTCACATCTAGATAAAATCATTTATCAAAATAAACGGATTGGGCACTTTTTTTGGGCTAAAACTAGCTAGATAATTGAGAAAAGATACCCCATGACCGCTAGAGTGTACCGCTGACCAATTTTTATTTTTTATATAGTGATTAAGAAAGTAATTTTAAGTATTTTAATATATTTTTTATTTTTTAAATATATTTAAATATATTAAAAAATGTGAAAAAAAAAAACTAAGCAATATGAAGTAATGGTGCTACCCAAGCAATAGAGTGTCACCACTCTAGATAATTAATAATTTCATTAGCTAATTAATGCCTCTATAGCATGATTTTGTTGGTGGGAAATGCTAAATATAGTTAAAAAAATGTACAAAAAGCTTAATTCTCTAATGCATGTTTGGAATTGTGGTGGAAAATATAGATTAGCCCGTTTGGGATTGAGTTTGAAAGGTTAAAAGTAATTTTAACTATTTAAAAGCTCTTTTAAAAAACAAAAAGATGATATATTTGTTAAATTTATAAAAAGTACTTTACTCACTTAAAAAAACTTAAAAGCCTACTTTTTAAAAGCATCAAATTAAAACTTTTATCAAAAAGCTCCTATAGATAACTATATATTTTAAAAAAATTAGAGCCTGTTTGGGATTAAGGTTGAAAGTTTAAAAAGTTTTTTTAATTGTTTAAAAGTTTTTTAAAAGAAAAATGATATGTTTGATAAATTTATAAAAAGTGTTTTAATCACCTAAAAAAGCTGAAAATCTACTTTTTTCAAAAGCACCAAATTGAAGCTTTTATCGAAAAGTTCTTGCAGATAGCTGTATATTTAAAAAAATTAATATAACTAACTTTAAAAGTGCTTTAGATACATGTTTATCATACAGTAAACAACTTTTGAAGTATAGAGCTTATTATTTAAGTTATAAGCTATAAGTCCTAAAACTATAAACTATATTTCCCACCGCAATCTCAAACATGCACTTAATGTAACTAACTTTAAAAGTGCTTTAGATACATGTTTATCAAACAGTAAGCAACTTTTGAAGTATATAGCTTATTATTTAAGTTATAAACTATAAGTTTTAAAACTATAAGCTATATTTTCCACCACAATCTCAAACATGCACTTAACACAAGATGAACTTTAAAGAATAAGAACCAGTTTTAATCCACTTGATACAAATTGTAGAAGACATGACTTAAAGTTATTGTTTGGGCCTATTGTTATTGAAGGCTTTCAATTTGTTTAAATCATTTAAATAATTTATTTTATTAGTTTAGAATAATTGGCCTTGAAGATGCTTGGCCCATATATGTTTTAGTTTTGTT
>QEOT01004343.1:0-34227 GCA_003123785.1 Pterocarya stenoptera
TCTCGATTAGGTATCTTTGTCATTTGTTATAAACCTAAAGGGATATCTCTTGTCAGTCTTTGCTTGGCTGATACATGACATGATCAATATCCATGCCAGCTAAGCGTAGGCTAACACGTGGCATAATGTGTCATGTGTGGCAATCCCCCTGTTAATTTTCAAATAGAAGAATGACAATGAATTTTAATTTTTTTTTAAATTTATATATTAATTTTACGAAACTTTAAAAAAGAAGTCTCGAATTATAAACATTTGAAAATCGATGTACTGATTTTTCAATTGCCCTATTTGTCAATGCAAACTCCTAATGCTATACTCACCTAGGTGTTAAGGCAACTGTACATGAGAAGGAAGAAACAAGTAGTATTTATTTTTTTAACGACCATAAAGAGTAGCAGGGGTGCTGGTCGGTAGAGCCTATTAATAAAGAAAGAAAAATAAAATTTATAGTTGCAAAGTAAACTGTATAATACCAGATGTTGGAAAAATCTAATTTAAACAAACTCATTTTCTTTTCAAAAATTACTAAAGCAAAGTACAAAAACACAATTCAAAATTTTTAAATTTTTAAATAAAAATATTATTAAAAAATAATCTTATCGTAATATAAAAAAAATCAAAATTGAAAAGAAAAAAACTACGTAAAATTCTTAGTTGGCAATTAATTAATATGATTAAGAAAAATACTATCTATATTTATAATTCATATTTATAGTACTATTCTATAATTAATATTTGCCTTCAGAATATGATCTCAAATCAAAATGAATAAAACGAGTCAAAAGTGACGGCCATATTTTAAGGATATCTAAGATTAGTTAGTACTAATGACCCTAAGAGAAGAACTGTAGAATGTACAATATTAAAACAGGCAACATTAACGCAACAAGCATCTACTCAGCTGCTGACACGTACAGTGACTGTAGCTAGCTAGACCAACCGACATCCTATTTCAACAGCTCAAAGGAATTCAACAGCTCAAAGGAAATGAACAGAAACTCTGCGTCAACAGTATATCAAACCCGTATTTATTTGGATTTTGCGTATTTAGCAAAAACAGACCATCATTTTTCACCATTTTTGCGTATATATGCACCATTTAATTTTCCTTTCTTCTAGCAATCATATTTTAATACTTTGTAATTTTTTTAACAGTCCAATTTTTAATATTTTAAAATGGTAATTTTACAATGGTAATTTTTTTAAACTCATCTTTTCGTACCTGTTATTTAGTACCATATATAGGTATATTTGAGAAATTTGTCTGTTCCTAAAAAAAATAATAAAATCCATTCAAATGGTAATAAAAAAAAATGGTAAAAAAATAGAAAAAAAAAATTAAAATATCTTATAATCAATCATATTGATTCATATTACTAACTTGTGATTTGAATTTGTAGAAGAAAAAACAAAAGATTAAACGAAGCAAAGAAAAACAAGTAATATGAACAGAAGTGAAAGTATTTTTTCTTTTTCTTTAAGGTCATGTTCCTAGTTTGGTATCAGATTTAAGGTCATGTTCCCACAAGTAATACGGCTAATTGATTCCAAATAAGTTTTTTTTTTTTTTTTAATTTTTTTGGCAGCAACAAAAAAATAATAGCTAGGGTAAGTTTAACTTTGCTAGAGTAGGCTTCTCAAATTTGACAAAGTACTTCAACAAAACTAAATTTATTTTAACTAAAATAGCCGTATGCTATTTTGACTAAAAAATACATTTTTTAAAATGATTTTATTCAAAGTTTGACTAAAAAATAGAAATAGCCAGGTAGTTTTGTCTAAGTTTCATTCATTAATTCATCGGCATAAATCATTGACTCGCAAATTATAAAATTGTGAACAGAAACTTAAAGTTTTTGGAAATATATGAGAATTTGTTTGAAATTAATTTTTAAGAAATGAGAGAGAAAAGTTTAAATCAAAGTATTTTTTAAAATAAGTGTTGTTTTGGATTTGTGGAAGTTGATAGCTAAATTTTAAAAATTGTTTGAATATAATTTTTATTTTTATTTGTATTGATTTTTGTATTTGAGTAATAATTAGGTAATGATTATATGAAAAGCTAAAAATCCGAAATAAAAAAACTCTTTTGTATTTGATGAGTAATGTTATTGGGAATGAAGTTTCAAAAAAAAAAACTTGGGAAATGTTAAAAAAAAAAATTGACAAGTAATGCTATAGACAATCTTGAAAATATTCTAGATTTATCTACTTTTTTTAAAGGGAATATGTGGGGACTACACATTTCAAAACTGCAAATATTATTTCTCACTTTGGACTTCTTTCCCTTATTAAAGTGGGATGGAGATTAAACAAAGAGTTAATTTCTTTGCCATTTTTTGCAATTTTTAATTCAAAATATGTCTTATAATTAATTTGAAATTAATTAAATGAATCCTATTGTATTAAATGTTATCTGTACTAAATAATGTAAACTTAATATTCAAAGCATGATTCATTCGTGTTTATCAAGACAAGCAAGCACGATAACAACCGGCCAGCGTCCAGCCTACACATTAATTGCAACTGTAAATGCAGTTGAGCGCTGAGCGACATGGACTTCAGCAGCGATAAATACCACCCTGCCCAAGCACTTGATACTCATCTGATCGAGGTAGGAAACAAACAATATATTTTCCTCCCTAATTCCCATGCATATATGCATTTATTTAGCAAAATAATTACCAACTTGATGGGTTTTTTTTTTTTTTTTAAATTATTGTGCATGTGTTTGTGGCAGATTGAGGATGTGGAAGCTGAAGATAGCCGAAGGAGGTCCAGGGCTGTTCACAACAAACAACTTCATTGGGCGGGAACACTGGGAATTCGACCCTAATGCAGGCACTCTCGAAGAACGTGCTGAAATTGAAAGGGTTCGTGAGGAGTACAAGAAAAATCGGTTAAAGAAGAAACAGAGTTCTGATCTTTTGATGAGGATGCAGGTTTCTCTCTCCCTCAATCTCTCTAGCTTGTATTTTCTCTTATATGGTTTATTTAGTGAGTCATTAATAGTTAATTAAGTAGTACTTAGTGAGTAAATTAATTATGTAGGATCAAAGGAGTTAATACACATAAAGTGAATGAGACTAGAGGGTATTTAGAATTAGAATAATATTATATACAGTCGTGGAATGTGTTAGTATAGAACAATCGTTTTGAAAAAGAGTGAGGTCCAGTACTATTAAAAACTTAATTTTTTTCATATAGATCCTGTATTTATTCACTTTTTTCAAAATGATTGCACGACATTTTTGTAAGAGTATTAGATTGTTCACAAGAGTATATTGTGGATTGGCCTCCTAGACCAACTTTTATATAAAAGGCCAAGGCAATACAAAAGTCTTACTTGAATAATGTGAGACTCAATAGTTTAGAGTCTTAGACTTTGGAGGTTTAATAATTTTAATAATTTTAATTCTTATCTGCTCTCAGCGATGACTCTTTGCATTTTTAGAAAGCCACATGTAGCCATGATCAGGAAGTTGCATATTTCTTTTGTGACGTCAAAAAAATATTTATTATTTATTATTTATCTACCATTTATATGATATCTAATTAAAAAGTTCTTAAAGAAAAATAAATTAAAATTTTGGAAAAATAAGAATAGCAGTATTTGGATGCAACCCTCTGTAATTTTCTATCTATCATGTTCTTGTTCAAAGATACATCATTTCCACGTGGACAAGGTTTTATAATTGTGCTAGAGTAAATGCAGTCCCACTAAAGCCACTTGCTTCAAGATAAGATTGCTATTTAATTCCTCGTTTGAAAGAGATTTGACAGAAGACATGAGACAGATATCCATAACAACATTTCCTTTTCAAATGACAATTGCTTTTTTTTTTTTTCAATTTTGCAAACCCTTTTTCTTAATTGGAGAAATTTTGAGAGTCATTTAATTCCATTCCTAGCATGAATTTTAATAGAGAGATTTAGCATATAGTATTTATTGATATTTATATAAATATTTCGTACTTCATTAAATGAGTAATAAATACGGTAAGATTATATGTCTATTTTTGTCTCATTTAATATCTCTTTTTTCGCAAACACAACCATATTGCTTTTTGGAACTACCAATTAAATTACTCTGATTTTAGTCATGATTCTTTAATATTCACAAAATTTTTTATAAAAACTATTTACGAACTAATGTAGTTTCATGTGATTTATTAAATCTATATCAGTTTGTGATTTTACTATTATAAAAGTGTATATTTTTACACCATACCAACTACCCTCTTTGATTTTCCCTCTTAAAACTCACAGCTTAGAAAGGAGAATCCGCATGGGGCAATGCCACCACCAGTAACGGTGAAAGAAACAGAGGAAATAACAGAAGAAGCAGTGACAATTACAGTGAGAAGAGCACTAAACAACATTTCAACCCTTCAGTCTCATGATGGCCACTGGCCTACTGAATTTGGTGGACCTTTGTTTTTCCTTCCACCCTTTGTACGTATGTTCTCAAATCATTGTTGATATGTTTTCTTTTTCTTTTTCTTTTCTTTTTTCTTTTAGTCCAAAAACTTGCACAAAGGTCTTGAGTAGTTTGTTTATAAGTAACTTAGTTGCAGTTATTACCAAATGCAGGTAATGGCGTTGTACATTACTGGAGATCTCAGTAATGTTCTTTCATCACATCACCGGAAGGAAATTACTCGATACTTGTATAATACTCAGGTTTGTGTTCGAGTTACTTCCTATTTGGCCAACCAAAAAAGACTTAGGAAACTGAATTGTAGCTATATATATATATATATTAAACTTACATAGTTGTTTGTGTGTTTGTTGGACAGAATGAAGATGGAGGATGGAGTTTCCATATAGTGGGACACAGCACAATGTTTGGCTCAGCTTTGAGTTATATTGCCTTAAGGTTACTTGGAGAGGGACCTGAAGATGGTGAAGATAGGGCCATGGCTAGAGGCCGGAAATGGATGCTCGACCATGGCGGCATTGTGGCGATGCCATCATGGGGGAAGTTTTGGGTCTCGGTATGAACAATTGTTAGGAGTTCCTATAACTCTGTTCACTAAATTGGATATATTAGTAACTTAGAACTTGCTTCAATGATGTTAGGAAACTAAGACAGATTTTTTTTTTTTATTAGGGAATCAGAATTAGTTTTCATGATTTTTTATTTCTTTAAAAATAAACCATTAATAGTTGCAATCATTTTAGTAACTAAAACTATAACTAAAGTAACCAGGCATGTCATTTTTAGTGGCCAAGAAAAAAGTTTTTTAACAGAAGAAAATATGTAGTGAAACATATCTGGCGTACGGATAAGTATCACTGCTTGGATTCTTATAAAAAAAAATATGCTTACAATAAAAGTTCATGCATTTGCAAGACTATATTTGTAATGATGGAGGCATTTCCACTTTGAATTCTGCAAAATATATTTACCTTATGATGATACAGGAGTCTTATTGTTTTTTCTGTCAAGTAAAAACTTAGAACTTCTCCTCTCGTGTATAGGTACTAGGAGCGTATGAATGGACTGGATGTAATCCATTACCCCCAGAGTTCTGGCTTCTTCCTAATTCATTCCCCCTTAGTCCAAGTTAGTTTTTGTGACTCATCCTTTTTGTTTGAGATTTTTAAACTTAATTACAAGAACAAATATGTCACAGCAAGTTTGGTTGTTCTAACTGATCCTCTTGGCCTTTAATTTATGTGAAATGCAGGCAAAATGTTATGCTATTGTCGCTTAGTTTACATGCCAATGTCTTATCTATATGGGAAGAAGTATGTCGGTCCGATCACTGAGTTGGTTAAATCAATACGTCGAGAGTTATACAACGAGCTTTATGAACAAATTAACTGGAACAAAGCCAGGAATACAGTTGCAAAGGTTAGCAGAATAGTTCTCTTTTATGTCTTTCTTTTCCAATCTCTAATTTGTGCTTATGAGCAATTTTCAAAATGTTTCAGAAAAGAATGTGTTCGACTCAAATAATATTATTATTGTGGGCATAGATCTTTTAATTGCATAAGTAATTATCAAAAGTCTTTTGGTGAAATTCATACATGCATACCTAGAACTCATTTGAAGTGCTAATAAAATAGGAGGATCTCTACTATCCACATCCTCTGTTACAAGATTTGGTATGGGAATTTCTACAACATGTAGCCGAACCTCTTCTTAAGCGTTGGCCCTTTTCATGGTTGAGAGAGAAGGCAATAAACGCAGCCATTGGTCATGTTCATTATGAGGATGAGAGCAGTAGATATCTATGCATTGGATGCGTAGAAAAGGTCAATAACTATCTAGCACTTCAATTCTACCAGAATCAAAGACATTTGATGTGTACTCAATGTACTAAATTTGTAAAGGTAACTTGTTGTTTGAAAGGTTTTATGTTTGATGGCTTGTTGGGTTGATGATCCAAATTCAGAGGCATACAAGCTTCACTTAGCCAGACTTCCAGACTACTATTGGATTGCCGAAGATGGATTAAAAGTTCAGGTAAAATGATCATCCATTAATGAGTAAGAATGCTCATGCAATCACATATACTTAAGTCATCGCTAAATAGTCAAGCCTAAAGAACCAAACATCTTGATCCATTTGAAGACTTGTCTTCTCCTAGAAATATACTGAATGATGCCTGATTCGGGTGATGCAGAGTTTAGGCTGTCAGACATGGCATGCAGTTTTTGCTATTCAAGCTATTCTGTCTTGTAATCTAAGTGAAGAGTACGGGCCAACACTACGTAAAGCGCACGAATTTATAAAGGCTTCACAGGTCAAAATATTTTTCAAATATCCATCAATTACATTGTTTTATGGAATATAATGTTATGACCATAACCATGGATATTTTTCAAATATTCATTAATTCCAGGTCCAAGATGACCCTCCCGGGGACTTCAGAGCCATGCACAGACACATAACTAAAGGAAGTTGGACACTCTCAATGCCGGACCATGGCTGGCAAATCTCTGATGTCACAGCAGAAGGGTTGAAGGTAATGTCTCAATGCTATTGAAATACATTTATACAAAAATTACACGTTCTGATCAAGGTTTGTATGGAAGGAAGAATTTGAGTTTTACAAAACCTTCTCTTCTGCAGGTAACACTCCTATTCTCCCAAATGTCCACTGAGTTAGTTGGGGAAAAAATGGAGACTCAGCGGTATTATGATGCTGTGAATGTCATTCTTTACCTACAAGTAAGAATTCATCCCACCTATATATTCTGTATTTTACTCATTTTCATCTTTAAAATGCTTTACCTGATGAGTAATCGACTTTCTTTCAATTGCCACTACAGAGTGAAAATGGTGGTTACCCAGCTTGGGAGCCTCGTAGAGCATCCCCATGGATGCAGGTAAGCTATATGATAAGGAAGGCTTCCAATATCTAAAATTTCATAAAACACAAATCTGTTCATAATTATGATAAGAAATCATTGAGCTAACTCTGCACTTACTAACCTAAATTTTGTTTATATTTCTTGCAGAAGTTCAACCCCACTGAAGTCTTTGAGGATGTCCTCTTTGAGCGAGAGTAAGATGATATAACTTTATCAGAACAACAATTGCCACAGTATTGGTCATATTTTCTTCCTAACATGAGAATTGTCAACTTTTATATATATATATATAGGTATGTAGAATGCACTTCATCAGCACTTCAAGGTCTTGCAATCTTTAGGACTTTCTATCCCAAACACCGAAGGACGGAGATAGACAGTAGCATTTCCAGGGCCCTTCAATACATCCAAGACGTACAAGAACCTGATGGATCATGGTAACTCTATGTTTCTCAAGCATCGTATTCTTGAAAAATGAAATGCTTTTATGCATTGTTGTAGAATTGATTTTCTACCTGAAGTACTGACTCTTTTAGCTATAACAGGTATGGAAATTGGGGGATTTGCTACACCTATGGTACATGGTTTGCTGTATCAGGATTGGCATCTTGTGGAAGAAATTACCAAAATTGTCCAGCAATACGCAAAGCTTGTGAGTTTCTGATATCCAAGCAGCTACCAAATGGTGGATGGGGAGAGAGTTACCTATCAAGCCACAACAAGGTATGAACAACTTGTTTCAGATCAAGCCATATCCAGAAAAAGGGATGGAAAATGAAGAGATCGAGTCATGAAATCAAATTTCTTTATGAAACAGGTGTGGACAAATTTAGAAGGTGAGCGAGAAAATGTTGTCCAAACTGCATGGGCTTTGTTAGCACTCATTGAAGGAGGACAGGTATAGGTCTTTACTTACTTTTCTCCATCAAACTTTTCTTCCATCTTAACACTTACATATGTAGATTAATTATGAATGCTTTTAAATATTCAAACTCAGGCTGAGATAGATCCAACACCAATTCATCGTGGAATAAGGGTATTGATCAACTCGCAAATGGAAGATGGTGACTTCCCTCAACAGGTATTAATTATTTCACGTTAATCTAAAATAATGTTGGATACAGTTCTATGATATGCATGTCTAGCTCACTACCTTTGAAAAAAAGTGGGGCTCACCATTAAAGATTTGCTAACTTAGTGCATGGCTTGCGCAACCTATAACTATACAAATCATGTCTCTTTATAAAAAATAAAAAATAAAAAAAAAAATTCTAATATCCCAACTATAAGCATTATTAACGAAGGTTATTATTGGGAATGTACTACTGCAGGAAATCACAGGGTTGTATTTTAGGTATGGTGGATTAAACTATGCTGCATATAGAGACATATTCCCCTTATGGGCTCTTGGGGAATACCGCAGACGAGTTCTACTTGCATAATAAATAAATTGCCTCCATGTGGATGCAAGAAGATTGTGAGATCCTTAATTAGTGCATTTTAATTAGTTGTTTATCTATTATTATTGGCTCTTTTATTTTATTTTAATTTTTATTGTTGTTAGCATTTATTTTTTTTTATGTTAGTAATTATTGATGGTTGTTTTATCTTCTTTTAAGTTATTATGTTCCATTTTATTTTATTTTTATTATTTTCTTTTTGAGTTTGGGCTTTTTGTAGTGGTTTTGTAAATGCTTTGTTTCTGATGGGCTGTGTGTGTGTGAGATCAAGCCCAGCCTGTGTGCCTTGTGAGCCCAACCCCTAGTCGTGTAAAACGGCGTCGTTTTGGGTGCAGCTGAAGGAAAACCCTTAGGGTTTCATCTCTTCCCTTCGTGCGCCGCTTCCCCTTCTTCCCCTTTCTTATTCTTTTTTTTTTTTTTTATTCTTTCTTTTGTTTCTCTTCTTCTTCCTGCTATAGGATACTGGGGGCATGAGTATTGGACTGTGCTTGAAGAAAATCCTCAAAGTAAATCATGGCTTCCTTATGAATTTCTTCCAGAGTGGATAATGTTCGTCGATCACTAAGATGCATCTCCTTAACTACGTTGTGCTTCCTTGCTTGCAATGCTGCAAAAAAAAGATGAAGAAACCTCCCCATGATCAATCCATGTCTGCTTAATTTTTTGAGCAATCCTGGCTTCATCTCTTTTTAACCAGGATGTTAGTTCAACTTGCGATGCCAAAACATCACTTTTAATGCCTTCAGAGTATTGCTCCTGTGAGCTCTTCTTGCCTTCCTCGATCCTCTCCTCAAGCCTTTTAATATGGACCCCCCGTCCAGCCAAACACCTCTCTGTTCCATCGTCTAAGTGCGACCTTCAGCCTTTTGAGCTTAGAAGCAAGCTTCAAAAGTCCCAATCCACTATCATTCTGCTGCCAAGTAGCTGTGGACCATATCTCGCAGAACGTTTAGCCAAACCAAGTAGCATAGGGGAGTGATCAGATGACTTGCGAGCCAAATATTGAAGGGAACCCAAAGAAAACAAATCCAACCACTTGGTATTACAAAGAGCTCTGTCTAGATGAGCCCAACTTCTCGCCAACCCACTTTGGTCATTACACCATGAGAGATGATTCCTAGAGAAAGGCACTTCAATTAGTCCTCTTGCATCAATAAAATTAGAGAAATCCGCCATTGCACAAGGCAACCTAGGGTGCCCACCCTTCCGCTCGCCATCCAGCCTAATAATATTAAAGTCCCCTATAATGACCCACGACAAGGCCAATACGCCTATAGAGACCAAATCGGACCAAAGGGATCTTCTATCCAAGTATCTACATTTGGCATACACAGCCGATACCACCATGGAAGAATCAATCAACAACGTAACGTGTTGACTAGAGGCAGCAAACGCACTAACCTGTATATCATCTTGCCAAAAAATTCATATTTTCCCATCATTGATTCCATTAGAGAAAGATGCATTAAATCGAAATATATTTTGCCAACGTAAAAGTTCAGCATCACTTCTAAAATGTTCTGCCACCATAAGCATTTTTGGTTTATGAATTTTTAACAAAGATTGAAGTCTTTTTTTTTCGAGGTTTTGAGACCTTGAGTATTCTAAAACAGAATCTTTCCAATCATAAATCCTATTGAGAGGGTTTGCTAGGAGCCTTAGAAGAACTACGCAAAAAATGACATGTAGGCACATCCTTTTTCCCGATTTCTGAATCCGAAGCACCATCCTTTTTCCACATCCCATGTCTCTGTCAACCCCGCAACATGATCAACACCATTTCGCTCTTCAGTATGCTAGGGAAGCAAATCTTCTCCATCCGATCCCAACTCTTCCACTACCACAACGTCACCTTGGATCCCACTAGATTCACCCCCCACAAATCCGCCTTTTCCACACCTAACTCCCTGCAACTGATTTTGACCCTCATGCGACTCCAGAGCATTCCCAGGGATAATAACGGGATTTTGCACTAACTCTTGAGACTTTATTTCTATAACCAACCCCTTTAACTCCCCTCCCCCCATCGACTTGTCAGTTCCTGCATCAGGATTCATATCCTTTATGCCATCAACCTGTTCCTCTTGCACCACTTCATCTGATTTTTTTGGAATCCAAACATGACTTTGTTCTTTCCTTTTTCCCATCTGAACAGACCCTATACAAGTCAACTGATTTTCTCCCTACACCTCACATCCAACACAGAAAGCCGGGAAAGTTTCATAGACTACTTCTTGACAAAGACTTGTTGGTTTCTTTGGAGTCCCAATCCAAAATGATTGGATTGGCTTCTGTGCAATATTCATCAAGACACAAACCCGAGCCCCATCCATGCCTGTAGCACAAGGGGTAGTGTTATCTCTTCTCAAATAACTTCCAATCGGCACCGTAACAATCCTTAGCATGGCTTCATGATAAAAATTCAGAGGAAGTCCCAGAAGCATGATCCAAATAGGAGCCATATTTGGTTCCACATCTTTAGAAAAATCAAGAGACCATTGAAATATTATGTACATAACACCATCAATGTCACAACTCTCCCTTATCATGGCCTTTAGGAAATCATCTTCGTTTGAAAATCAAATAAAAACGTGCCTTGGCCTCCTCATTGCAGAAACCAAGCCATTAAACCCCATCTCCCATGAATAAAGTTTCTAATCTGATCCAAAGATGGTCTCTGACGCAGGAACTTCATGACAATGGCAAAACGGAACGGCTCAGTAGACTTCTCTAATTCTTCTTTAGAGAACTGAAAAAAAAAAAAACCTCACCATCCACAACTTTAGGATGTTGAAATGGAACAAACACCTCAGGAATGGCCTATGGTGTTTGAGACAGGAGATCAGCAAAGGAACGTAGTCTCCCAGCTGACGTCGAGGGACTAGGGGGCCCCCGAATGGCTGCCATGGCAGAGCCTCGAAAGCCAAACCCTAGCAGAGCACAATTTCGACACTAAACACGTCAGCAAGGTTAAAAAAAATCTAACTATAATAGGCACTTACATAATCAACATAGAATGCAAAGGAGACCAAGTAAATGATATTGAAAAAAAAGAGAGAGAGAGAGAAAGAGGGAAAGGGAGGGGAGTTATGATCAATTTTCTTTAACAAACTAAAAGATAATAAAATCTAAGATTGAGAATTCCTAAGAGTTATATATATATATATATACTAGGTCAGGAGCAACGTGCAAGAAACATATGCCTAATTGGGTGAAACAATTTTTTACAAAATACTATGTATTCACCATATAGTAAACACGGTATAATTCTCTACATGTGATACAGAATTCCATTCAGGAAAGAAAAATCAATCTCGATGAGTAACCGATAAGAAAGTCCCACTAGCACTTTAAGTTCAATAAAAATTTCTGTACTTTAAATTAAAGCAATCATCTTATGACAAGAGGATCATTATGATCCAACAACACGGTACCTCTTCAATTAATTTTACACTTATAATTTGAAACATATCTATTTGATCATGACCAACAACAATAGTCATAGATGCAGAGTTCTGAGATTCACAACCACATCTAGAACTCCCACTTTGACCCCACCTCCCACGACGACTTCTTGGAGTAAATGCTCTCCATCATCCCTCCTCTTTGCTGTTCCTAGTTTGACCTCAACCTCGCTAGGACCCACCAATTCCTCATTTTCCAATAATTAAGGAGGAACAACATACTTCTAAATTAAAATTAAAATACAATACTAAGAGAAGGATCATATGAACATGAAAATCAAAACAGAAAGCATAAAACATTGAAATAGACAGCAACAAAAATTGTAATAGACAAAAGGAAGTTATTTTCTCTCTCAAATTCTTCAAGTTTTCAACCCTTTTCCCTTGATTTCTTAATGAATTATAGCAATAAAACATCCATAAATGATTGCTAATGGATGCAGCAACACCAAGTCTTTGGGAGTATTGGAGTACTATCATTACTTCAAACCTAATAAATCAATTATAGTCAAGCAGATCTTTAAATGAGAAAAGAACAAAATCAAATATTGCCTGAACCATTCACAAGTAAAAAAGACTTTATATATTATTATCCATGTATGCCTTTCACCCCTTTCTAGATGACAAAAAGTTAAATCCATGCCAGTTACATGACTTGAATATAGATATCGATGAATAAAATTTGGGATAAAGCAACACCAACCTGTATATATCCTATTTGATGCAGGGAGTTCGGGTATGCCAATTAAATGTTCAATTAGATATCGATGAAGAAAATTCAGCATAATACAACACCAAAGGGAACACATTAGATATACATTGTATGCTAATATCCTTATATAGCTATTTACAAGCATAGCTATCAACCTAATCTCAAATGATTTGTTTTATTTACATAAAGACTACCATTTTATCAAACATATGATGTTTCTAATGGTAATCCCCAACCAGAAGTGTGGGCAAAACCCAGCATAAGATCCAAATATCAATTCCAACACTTGTAAATTCAAACAACAAAATCTATTAAAACAAGAATTTTCGTTGGATAGCCACCTTATATATATATAAAGATATATATATATACATATCTATTGAGAGAGAGAGATTAACAATCGAGACCAATTAATAATTAACATTTTTCTCATGAATTTTTTTTATATGAAGACTGCTATATCCATAAAAGAATTACACAAAAATAATTATATAAACTGGCGTAGCTTCATTTGATTCATTAGATTTACTTTATAATAAAAATAATTATATAATCTCATAAATCCGATCAAGTCACGTTAATTTATAAGATTACTTTTGTATAATCATTGTGTTATTTTCTTTTTATACGTACGTACTTGAGTTCGTGGATGGCCATTAATGGATATTAAAGGAGCATATGTGTGTCCGGCTATAAGCCATATATGGAATCAACTACTTTTTTATATATAACAATCAATCGATGTGCCGAATCATAATTTGCTGCAGAAAAAAACTGGATTGAATGGCTGCAGGGAAACCAAACGTCAATATATAATCTATCCATGCATATGCATGACCTTTAATGGAAAAAAGCGTTAACTTTAATGGAAAACAACAAAATCTGTTAAAACAAGAATTTCCGTTAGATAGCCACTTTATATATATAAAGATATGTTGGATATTGTAGATGAAATTGAAGAGATATAAAAATTAAAGTGGAATTAGCTCGACCCACTTCATGTGTTTAGAGACTCACATGGACGTACTGTGATCAGCTTATAATTTCGACTTCCAAGCGCAAAAGCTGTCAAAGTAATGTAAGGGTAAATCCCAAGATCGAATTCACAGGGGCAATGAGAATTAAGCAAACTTTTCAGATTTGTAAGATAACGTTTATGGTGGCAAGAAATTTCGAAAAGATAAGAAAGTATTTAAACTAAAAAGTCTAACAATGAACACAAGAAAAATATGAAATGAGAAATAAATTTCAAAAGTTATCCACTAACTATATCACTACCAAAATGAGGGCTATTTACTAAGGAGGTATGGATTGAATTAAGAGTAAAAGTATTGGCTATTTTGGAAGTTCAAGCACAAGTAAATTTGAAAATAAGTGTGCATCTATATTTCTAAAATTACCAAGAACCAAGGGATTTAGAGGAAATGTATAGAAATTGAGTTAAACTTGTAAGAAACAATAAAACAAACACTTGGGATGTAATTTTCACCCACTGATTTGGTGATGGATTTTACTTCTCTTTTCATCTTCCCTCAACCATTCTCTCATTCCTAGAAATCATGGTTGGATAATATAGCAATGAACCATAAATTTCAGGCTAATAAAACTACTTGACAGATTATATATCAATTGTAAAATAGTGAAAGAAAACCATCAAAGTCTTGCTACTTGTTCAAGAATCAATTGTGCCTTTACGTCTACAACTGAGCTAAACCAAGAACAAAGAACTTCAATCCTTTCTAAATGCAAATTGAAATATAAACCAACAAGTTAATCGTCAAAACCACATAGCATTGAAGAAAATCCAATCCAAAACAGTCATGGGTTACTCCTTGAATCCGAAGCTAAAAGTCTAGCCTCTCATCTCTAGATTAACAAAAATGCCCAAAAAAATGAACCCTAACATTTGAAGTTTCTTTCTGTAAAATAAAATTGCAGTGCAGAAAAAAAAGTTTTGCTCTGGTCGACACTCCCAAAAGGTAAAAAAAATGTAGGAAAGTAAAGTCCCCAAAAAAAAACTGCTGCTACTACCGAAAATAGGACATATATGTTGGTCTAAGTCTGCTACTCCACTTCTCTCGGCTACTGCTGCTACAACTGAATCATTGCAAACCGACTTTGCAAAAAGGCCCCAGCGTGAATTGCTCCTACACGTCCTGCGCCAGTTGACTAGCACCAGTGGAAATGAGGCCTCTTCCGCATGTGAGTTTGCTGCTACGTGAGTCTAAATCTGCTGCTACGTGAGTCTGCTCTGCCATGTGCGTGAATCTGCTGCTGTGTTGCTCATGTAGACCACGATCCAGCCCCTGCACTCCCACGTCCTGCGCACTTCTCATCATACCTGCAGCTCTGCTCTCTCTCTGATTTCTAGCATGTAGCTCCCGTAGGTTAGCTGTCTCACTTCTCATCCCTCATGACTTAGCACACTCCAATTCCAATAATGCCCTCTACCCTTCATTCTTTCCAAAAATGCCCTGCACAGACAAGTATGATATGAATGTTTAATTATTTTAGAGGAAAATATGAAACTTTTGTATGCAAAATATTGGCACTGATTGGTTTGGAGTCTTATACTAAAATTTGATGTGTAATTAACAACCATATTCTTCTATATATATATATATGTTCTTCTATGTCACCATAGCCGAAAGCAATTATTGGAAAGTATGAACCAAATTGGCCGGGTGAGTTTAATTTTTAAAGGTTAACAATGTGTAAGTGTCTAAGTGAAGTAGTATGTACTTAATTAATGCTTACTCAAGTCCATGTCACATGGCCACAGGCTAGCTTTTGTTGTTGAGGGGCACCTAGCAGATTGTTCCAGCTGTTTCTCGTGTATATATATATAATATAATAGAAGTTTAATTTTTATTAAGCTGTATCGCTTGTTTAATTAGGACTAATAACCCGTGTGGGATAAGTTCTCCACTTTCTATGGACTATGAGTTCCCAGTGTGGTTAGAGAGAGAGAGAGAACCATGCCTCGCCCCGAGGGGGGGGGAGGGAATTAGAGAAGAAAAAAGTTTTGTGAATTATTCGGATCAACTCTCGGATAATATTAAAATACAAAACCAAAAGCATAGATAATTGTTTTCATCCTGTCCTAATGCTAATCTTTGAGAATCGAGCAATTGGTTAGGTTTTATTCAGTTAATGTAATCAAATTACGATCTGCTATGGAGATAGATTTCCCTTTTGAATTATTTGAGCAACTTAGGAGTATAATTTAACAAAAATAATTGCACAATTAGATTTGTATGAATATTTAGAATTTTATGGTGCAATAAAAAGTTTTGAGTTACTCAGATGAATAGTAGACCATCAAGAGAACTTCACGTGGCATCTGGTCAAAATAGCCATCAAATCACCGTGTTGGATGTCCAAATCAGCCAAAGATCACTAGAAGTATTTTTTGGGCACATGGCACCATCACCACACCTCATTTGGAGCATACTTTACACTTGTCAAGTGGAGTAGAAATGATTAAGGTGGATGAAAGGAAAATCAAGCAACCTACATGCCTTCTTACAACTCCATGCCTTTCCTACACCACCACACTATTCCAACCACTCAAAGTACAACTATGGCCAACCACCAAAATCCCAAAACTCCCAAACCCCATGAGTGATGCTAATTGGTTTGACTAAACAAGCTTCTCTTATTGGTTTAAACCAATTCTACAAGCAACCAATCACTCATGTACTCCCCCTTACACCATCATCCATCCCCTTACACTATGGTACACTCAATTGACCAACCCAACTAGGATTGGATTTGAAACTTCGATTGAAACCCTAACTAAACCTCGAAATGAGGTAATCAAGGGTAGAGATTTTTAGTCCACCGAATGGCCTCCCTTCCACTTAACCTTTTCCACAAGCACCCTCATTTGAATGACCCTACTCATGGCCAAGTTTGTACCCTAACCCAAATAGTGGCCATCACACCTAAGCAACCCACCCACTCCCATCACCACTCAATCGGTCAAGCTTCAAGTCTTAACCACCAAGTCTCATCAATTGGTCACACCACCAACCACCCAAGGTCAGCCCTCATATCATCTCCCCTAAAGCCCCATGCCTCCCTCCATCTTTCCCACACTTAGCATTTTTCTTTTCCTTCCACAAGAGAGAGAGAGAGAGAGAGAGAGAGAGAGAGCTTTGGAGAAAAAATTTGTAGTTTTTTTTTTCTTTGTGTTCCATCTTTGTAAGTCTCATTGCCTAGCTCAAATCTATTATATTTTGTTAAGCTTTGAGTCTTGAATGTGTGGGAGAGTGTTGGTTAATTTTATTCGAGGTTGATTGTTGGTATTTTGGTGTGATGGGATTCGGTTTGAGAGTCTGGTGTTAAGCTTGGAAGTTTTTGTTGATTTGATGAAAAGTTTTCTAAATCTCAGTTCCATGTTATGTTGAGCTGATTTTTGTGTAAGTTTATGGTTTGGTTTAGAGCATATTTGGCTTGACAAAACAGTTTTTGTATGACTTACAAAATGATATAAGCGAATCCTTCAAATGAGTTTTTTTTGGTTTAGTTTGTAATTTTAGCTTTAGGATCTTGAATATATGGTTTTTATTTTTTTAAATCTTGTTCCTAAAGCTTTGATCTATGGATTAAGTGGATCTTTAAAGCTTTATGACTTAGGTCTTTGTTGAATTTTTTGCAATGCAAAGGGTATAATTTTTAAGTACGATTTGGAGTCTCTCAGGTTTAAGTTTGTTATGGTGGGATTATTTTCTAAGAAATGTTGGATTTTGATGTTTAGATCAAGTTGAACTTGATTTGAGGTATATGAATGTGTTGTCTCAAGGTTTTCCTGCATGAAAATGAATGATTTAGTCTCTATATTCAAGGCCAAGCTTGCTATGTTTTGAGTTCCATGTTTTCTATGCAATCCGAGTCTCATTTCATGTATAAGATGGGTTTTGTGGCTTAGTAAAGCATGTTATCAACTAGGTATGAGTCATTAAGATGTTAGAGGTAAGATTTATGAACTTTTGGAGTCCTTTGTGTTAAAATGAGTGTATTAGACCAAGAAAACCAAGATTAGGTTCAATTTGACCTAATCTTGTTGTTTTCTGTTGTTATTTGAAGTGGTGAGTTTAGCTTTTTGTAAAATATGTGATTTAGTGTCTTGGCATGATTTTAGAACTAAGGATGTGATATTTGAGAGTTGTTATTTTAGGTTAAGCATGTTAGTGTGTTAAATGGACAAGTAGCAAGCAAAAGCATGGAATTTGGTGTGAAGCCCATGGTCTAATTCCACTAAGTTTTGTTGGGTGTGTGGGTGTGTTGAGGGCTTGGCCCATGTAGAAGACCAGCTGAGAATACAAAAAGGCCCACCCCTTACCTATACGACATCTTCTAGGGGCTTGAAAAACCCTATCATACGATCACCACCATCCTCCACCTCCAGTCACACACTTCCTTTGCCTCTACTACCAAGTGAAACCCTAACTCCAACCATCGCCACTGCCATACTCCTCCCCTCCAGGCACTACCATAATAAGCTCATTTGCCTCTCACCTCTTCATTTATGTTCTGCTCATGTTGAAATCTGAATCTCTAACCTTGTCCCTTTATGCAGCAACCCGTACACGCAAGACAAACACACTTTGCCCCTCTGTCCGAGACTCTATAAACAACTTGGAGGGCCACCGTGACACCCGTCTGCAAGAACAAGACCAATAGGCAAAGCTCAGGAGCTTCGTTCATCCAAAAAAATTACCTTTGCGATTGTAAGTGATTCTAGAACGAAATTTTTAAATACTTGCAGTTGGAGAATTGTGAATTTTTGTTGTGCAGTTTGGTTGGGAATTTGGATCTATGGATGTGGGTCGTGAAGCATTGTGAATAAATTGTAGAGGTTGTGAATCTACGGTTGAAGGCCCCATGAAGCGGAAGCTGCTGTGATGTTGTGGTTTTACTTGTCATGAATTTTTTTGTTTTGTTTAAATTCATAATTAATGTTGTAATTATGTCATCATTTATGAAATGTTGCATGTCTGCATTATATCTGTTGCCTGTCATTAATATTTTCATAATTGTTCTCTTTTGTTGTATTTGCTAAAATGTGGAAAAATTTGCAGTTTTTGCTACCAATGAGTATTTTCTGCATAAGTGCATATCACGATCCCAAGTCGAGATAGGCCATTATCTCGGTGGAGCTCTTTTGGTCACTCGAGACTGCATAAAATTGAGTGACGTTCCATAGGTTGTCGATGGGCAACAATGGGCTTGGACGAGACGATAACACTTTTTGGTCGACTTCCTTGCCTCTATGCTAGCGGAGGCTAGAGCATGCCTAGTACTGTTCAAAAATTTCCAACATCGCAAAAGAATAACCTTTGCTCAAAGTCACCGAATAAGACTAGTAGTTCAACCGACATGCTACTCGGTTACAGTACCATCTTCAACCGAGCATACGTGCCTCACTTAGAACCTTTACTAGTATATATTACAAGGAAAGTTGTAAAAAGGTGAAAGAATATTATATTTTTGAAAAATAAAAAAACTTTGAAGTAACAGTTAAAGAATATTATATATTTTTGTTCTTTGGACTGGGCCTTCGTTAGGGGCCGGGCATTGAGCCTAGATGCATTTTACCCCCCAACAGCTTTGCATGTTCAAAATTGAGAAGAAAATATTCATATACTGCATCAAGGATTACAAAAGATTTTTTTTGCCTTCAAAACTAAAGAGGAATAAAAACGAGCAAAAGTCATGGCCATTTTTTTCAGTCAAGTCCAGATCCACCTCGCCAGCTAGCCACCCTCAGTACTCCCCTTTATTCTTTTTATTTAAATTTCTCTTTCCTTTCAATATGTAGTTACTTTATTTAAGTTTTAGATTGAGTTTTCCTTTCCAATATAGTTTTTATTAGTTCTATTTTTTACTTTCAGGATTTTTTTTAAAAATTATCAGAGACACCGTAATTAATTGTTTTAGCAAAATGTAACCGCCAAAATTATCAGAAGGGTGCGTACGTAAGTGACCAAGAAAAAAAAACAAGTTAATATACTTGGTCAATATTTTATGTTTGTCGGTAAATGGAAAATTGTAGTATTTTGAAGAGATTGATGTACTTTTTTTTATAGGATTAATGTACTTTATCCAATAAATCTATAATTATGTTAAAATCATTGTCAATGGCACTACAACATAAATGAGTTTTTGTGACCGTTTGGCAATTGTGATAATTCCCAAACCGTCACCAAAAAGAATTTTCTGTAACAGTTTGTGGAAACCATCACTGAAGGTAGCCGAGAAATTGCATTACGTTCAAATGAGCCCTAGACATTCGAACGTTGAGGCTACTTAGGTGCGAACGTGTAAATTTTTGGCATCAACGTTCAAACGAATGTTAATTGATTTAATATTAAAGTTTGATATTTCAAATTAAAAAAGATTGAAAATTGAAATTCAAAAACAGTAAATATATTAAATAATATTGTTCATTACATATAATAAAAATAAAGTACAAAATATAATAAAATTTTGTAAACAACACTCAAATCAACGTGTTGTTTTCAAATCATGTACTGCAGAACTCCTCAATCAATGTTGTGACCTTCTCATTTAGAATATCGGCACGATGGGCAATCTCGGCAATAATCTTCTCTACAGTCGCAATCTGTCGGTCAATATGCGCAGTAAGATCTAAGATCATTGCATCAACCCAAGGAAGCCACACATTCCCTGTAAATGTACCCATTGGCGGCTGACTAATACTCCCAATAAGGGGAGCAACACGGGGCCCAAACTGGGTCGGAGGAACAAAATCTAGTATAGGGCTAGGTTGACATCAACCATGCCCCCTCCCCTGTCCAATGCTCCGCTCTGACAGTGTGTGGTCATGTCGAGGGGGCTGATCTACTTTGTCAGCCACTCCTCCGCTTGGGGTGACACACTCCGGGCAAGTAAAAGTTGAGTAATAATGACTTTGTATGCGAGATTGTCCTTGGAGACGATGCTCGCCTAGTAATGAATCCTTTGAAAAATACAAAATGGCAAGTCGATAGACTCTCTGCGTGCCACTCATATAAGGAACTGTGCGTGAGTCCGGCTAAATGTGGCCTTATGTGCTACAAGATTCACGTTTGATGCAACAATAAGATGTAACACTCGAAAAAAAGGGAGCAGTTGTACCTGGCTGGAGGAGTTCTCGTTATCGAGTTGTTCTCAGTCTCTCCTAGTAAGGATGTAGAAATCTTCATCTCGATCGTCATCCTCCTCATCGGTACCCTCAGCTTCCAACAGGTCAACTGGGCCAATAGATGATGCAGAAATGCCTACATTTGCATCTACTCAAGATCTGTCCCCAAGCTAAGCATCTTCTGTGGTTGATGTCTCAGCTATGCGATGGATCCACAATAGCTCGGCGATGACATCCATCGAGACCTCGAACTAAACACTGCGTATAGTCACGATGTGAAAGGATGCAGCCTGAGGCATGGAGCACATCCCCATATAAAACTCTCAAACCATTGAGGGTATATCCTACCTCTCAATGTGTAGATACTACTTCAGCCTCTGGTAATAAACATGTCTCTGAGGCTTTTCTGTTCCCATCTAAGCTCGTTGATCAAGACTTCTCATTTTGTCATAATTATTCGAGCCCCAATCCGAGGAGTGTCCTGGCTTTTTCCTTCCTTCCCTCGTTTCCTAGTAGTCAAAAGATCAATCATATCCTGATAGAAAGAAACAATTTCTAAACTTTAGCACAATAGTTGCATATTATGTACTATAATCCAAATTGTTTCAGAAAAACGTTTGAGTGTAAAATAATTTACATTCAAACCTTACAATTCTACGTTTGAACGTGTTAGGCTTTACGTTCACACGTTAATTTCCTGTAGGATAAGCAATTGAAAGTAAGATAAGTTACTTTCGAACATGATCTGGCAAACTCACATTCGAACTAAACCAAGTATACATCCAAACAGTATTAATAAAATGAAATAAAACCTATTACATTCGAACGTATAAAAAAAAAACATTCGAACGTAAGCAAGCTCTTGAATGTATTTATTAAGACATTCGAACGTACATTAACTATTCATTCGAAAGTTTCTAACCTTTCTAGAAGCTGAAAGGTTTTACATTTGAACGTATGTGACGTTTAAGAAATGAACGATATGACATTCAAAAGTTACAAAATACATTCGAATGTAAAATATACATTCGCATGTACTCTCGTTATGTTCGAACATACTAGAACGTTTGCACGTTACAAGATTAACTCTCAAACGTGTTTGTCGTCTTCCTCGTTTGTAAGATCTAATGTTCGAACGTGAGGCTGTAACGTTCGAACGTTACGACACAATAATGGCTGAGTCGACTCAGTCATTCTCAAACAACCTCAAACACAATGAAAGTGGCCAAAAACCATTGTAGAAATGAAATATACACTTCAAGAAAGCTTTTTACTATGGCTATTTAGCCATTAGCAACCCGTGGTGGCAAAAAAATCAAGATGAAAGTCCAGCCACTAATAGGTTTCGGTATATCGAAACCTCCATTAATTATTAAAAAAAAATATATACCAAAGGTTAAAGAGGGATACCTACCTCTTTTGTAATGTTTGTGGTAGCGTTTGACAATGGCGACGACGGATTTGGTCGTAGTTTCGATAGTTTTGGTAGCGGAAGCTTACGGGATACGTTTTGTTTGAAATTTTGTTTCCCGTTCAGACATCAGTTTCTATACACGTGACATTTGAACATTATACTGTTAACATTCAAACATCACTCAATGAGCAAAAAAGCTATCCGAATGTTACTATTTGTAAGTTTGAACATTCGTCACTTAATTTTCGAGACATTCGAACGTTATTTTTGTACGTTTAAATGTTCGTCACTTAATTCCCGAGACATTCGAACGTTCTATTTGTAGGTTTGACCATTCGTCACTTAATTTCTAAGACATCTAAACGTTATATTTGTATGTCGGAACATTTCTAAAATAAATTTTTGATAACTTATACTATAATAATATATAATTTGTTATACCGGCTTGGTAATCTGTGTCGACCCATGTATAAGCTGGCTAATACTTTTATATTCTTTTCCATGTAACCTACGTGCTATCAAAGACAACGTCTACAAAACTCATTACTATGTGCATACAACCTTTGTATAGTCTTTTTTTCCCTCTGAAATATTGGCATAATATGACTGAGTTTCTTGTAGCTTATTTAATAAAGTGAGCAAGAAAATAAGTCTTCCCTACTCGGTATCTCTCGTTCAACGGATATACTGGTCAGTAATACCGAATAACGTAAGAATTTAACCTTTGTTTGAGATCACTGAGTAAGACAAGTCCAACTAACATATTGCTTGAAGATTTCGAGCATTGTAAAAGAATAATCATCGCTCAAAATCATCAAACTAATCCAATTCAATGGAAATATTGCATGAAAATTTCATCCATCGCAAGAAAATAAGTCTTACTTGAGATCACCAAGCAACACCTGCCTTGCACTTAGAATCTTTACTGGTATATATTAAATAAACAAGGAAAGCTGGGTTAGAAGGTAAAGAATATTGAATTTTTGAAAAACTTTGCAGTAATAGTACTACTTAAAGAATATTATATATTCTTCTTGTTTGGACTGGGCCTTCAGTAGGGGCCGAACAGCTTTGTATGTTCAAAATTGAGAAGAAAACTGCAACCCAATATTTTCCGTACGTAAGTAACATGGTTGATATTTGCCTTCAAAAGTGATCTAGATGATCAGGAATAAAAACGAGCAAAGTCATGGCCATTTTTTTCAGTAATGTTTCGTCGAACCCACCAGTACTAATATTCCTCAAAGTTGACAGCTTGTTTGATCTCTCCATGTCCGGATATCATCCACCTGGCCAGCCACCCTCACTAGTCACTCCCCTCCTTAAATTTCTTTTTATTTAAATTGCTCTTTTCTTTCCAAAATAGTTTTTAATTAGTTCTACTTCTTGTCTCAATCCATTTGATCAAACCAATCATTGATATTAATCAATGAAATCTACTATTTTTTCAACTTTTCATAAAAAAGTTAAATTTATCTTAATTTATTTCATACATTAATTACACACATATATATTTCAACCTATTTTAATGGAACCTACAAAATACTACTATTTTAAAATCAACTCAGATCATTTAAAATCATGATCTCAGCATAAAAAAACGCAGTCTTATTAATCACATTTTTTTAGGGCGTATTACATTATCCTTTTCTTCATAGCCCACAGCTGACCCCATGTGAACCAGCTTGCTTGGTATTGTTTCATATCTCCCTAGCTAGCTAGCTACCATCTACAAAATAAAAATCTTCTGACAAATAAAAGAATATTGGGTTGTAATTCGTACTTATCACGCTATCTATTTTCATTCAAAACAAAAAAAATCACGCTATCTATTTTATATATTAATTAATATGGTCAAAGACTCAAATAAATCATTTTTCCTTCTTTGTAAGCTTTGTGCATATATATTGTACGATGTAACAAGTCAAACTAATAGATATGGCTATTTCAATGACGTACGTGCATGTTGTTAGATTAGGTTTTGAATCTTAATTATTTTAATTGTAATGTCACTCAAATCCATCGTAACAAGTTAGATGCAGCTACCAAGATAGATCATAGTGTTGTATGTTTCAAAGCAAAAATATTACAACCTTTCACACCCATGTGTATATGTGGCTAGCTTTTGTTAGGTTTTATCTTATATTAATTAATGGCCGACGGCGACAATTAGTGTACATTGCTTGAAGAAGCTGCAACCTTCATTTTTTTCTAACCTGGCTTGTCGGAAGTGATGATTTAATCACATGTTAGTGTGTGGAATAAGAAATAATAAGTAAAATTTTTCTTTTGAGAGAGGGAAAACTTCTCTCTAGTCTTGCCAACAAAGAAGATTATACAATGCAATGGGTTAATTGTCGATGTACCAATTTTGCAATTGCCCTATTTCTCAATGCGATACTCATGACCTAAGTCATGTTAAGGCAACTGTACACGAGAAGATCAAAGAAAGAAGTATTTATTTTATTAACAGCCTTAAAGAGTAAGTAAAATTAAATAAAAAATGGGTTTAAATTATGTATTTTAATAAACTATATAAACAACATTAGAAATGGTGACGCCGGACAGAATTGAGATTAATTCTGACGACTAGTTTCAACAGATGATCAATACAGAGAAGACGAGATTTACCCAAAAATTCAGAGAAAACTCTTAAAATTATTGATTAATAGTAAAATTCGAAATTATTTTATAAAGCCCAATGGCAGACTTAAATAGCTGCAAAAATCTAAATTAGGATGATTTTTCTAAAAATGGAAAAATCTAAATTATTGTATGAGAAAGAAATAAATAAAAAACAAGAATCATACAAAAATTTTGGCCAAAATTGAAATCAAAATCACTTCCAAAACTTGAAACAAAATATTTACTCATAAGGCAAAAATGAGCATAAGCATATAATTTGAGAGAAAATAAGTAATATTCCCATAGTCCAAGGAAGAGATATTAAGATTTTCCTTCCATATTTGTACAGATTCATCTTCGTAAGGTAGTACTTCAATGCAATCAACGTAGAATCTGGACCTAAGTACCCCATATCAATTTGGGTTTGCATCATTCTCACAGGGTTGGAGAGAATTCATCCTTGAGTTCTAAACTTTCTTATCTTAATCTTTTGGATGTCCAATTAGACCAATCTGTCTTTCCTTTTGTTGTACCGTCTCGATGATCATGGAAAAACTAAAATTGATTTGATCGAGTCGAAGTAAAATAATATTGAACATCTTATACTCCAAATCCAAAAAAATTATTTTGCATAGAAAAATTTGAAAAAAAACCCTAAACTCCAAGAAAATCAACATAGTTGTCTCAAAAGTTGTTTCTTATCTTCAAACTTCAAAACTTCGCCACCATATTCTTTTCCCAAATTTTATATGCTTTCAATAAAAATAGTTACCTTTAGGTTATCTTCCTCATAATAGGTATCGTAGATTGGTATAGAGTTTCGCCCTATGGAAGAAGGTCCATCCTCACACTCTTCTTCATCAGAGTAGTCAATTCACTCAACCTCATGCAATAAATCAATGAAACCTTCAGCTTGAAGAGTACCAGGAAATTCTAGCAAATCAACTTTGAAAATGAGGTTCCCATGACACTCCTCTCTACCACAATACTCTCAAAATAGAGCACGATTGTGATACGGGTTCTCAAAATTGGAATCAAAATTGTGAACTCTGCATTGTTAGAAGTCGGATTAACTCTGCAACCTGTCTTTATAAATCCTCAATCATCACATCCTAAATGCTACAATCACGATGTGAGACTTCCTTGTTTAGAACCTGCCCACGATGACCACGACCACCAACCATGGAAACTGATGAGATTTAACTCCAGAAAAGATGCTTAAGATCTGCTGCCTACTGATGCCGGACAAAATTGAGATTAATTCTGACGGCTATTTTCAATAGATGATCAACATAGAGAAGATAAGAATTTGCCCAAAAAATTATTAATTAATAGTAAAAGATGAAATTAGTTTATGAATCCCACGAGCCTAACTTAAATAGCTGTAAAATTTAAAATTATGATATTTGTTCAAAAATGAAAAAATCTAAATTATTGTATGAAAAATAAATACATAAATAAACAAGAATCCTACCAAAAATTTTGCCAAAATTAAAATCAAAATCACTTCCAAAACTTGAAACCAAATATTTACTAATAAGTTAAAAATGAGCATAAGTATATGATTTGAGAGAAAATAACTAATATTAGTCTAAAGAAGATATTAAGTTTTTCCTTCCATATTTATATAGATTCATCTTCCTAAATTATATTTCAATACAATCAATGTAGAATCTAAACATATAAGATACTCCATATCAATTTGGGTTTGCATCAAATGGTCAAAAAACTGTTGAATATCCATTAAAATAGGGCAGCATTAACGTAACAAACATCTACTCAGCTGCTAGCACGTGCAGTTACTGTAGACCAAGCGCCGTAATAAGTCTCCTACTTAATTTTGCGTCGTCTCTATAAATTTGTGTGGAACACGGCTTTATTATTATTCATTGGAGCCTTTGTTACACACTAGCTAGCCATGGAGCTGGCCACCATGACCGATATCTTCTACTTGCTTCTCTCATTTCTTTCCGCCATATTCGTACTTAAATTCTTTTTGAACAACTTAACCAAGCCAACATCCCATCCCAAGCTCCCTCCGAGTCCGCCGACGTTACCCTTTATAGGTCACCTCCACCTCCTCGGGCCATTGTTTCATGAATCATTGCGAAATCTATCCACGAAATATGGCCCTATTTTCAATCTCCGACTTGGTGTTTCTCAATGGTGCATGGTTGTCCAATCACCCTCTGCTGCAGCAGAGATATTCAAAACCCAAGATCTCTCTTTCGAGCAACACCCAAAATTAGCTTTCGCCGATGAAGTCCCATATGGCGACACAGGATTTTTCAGCGCCCCGTATGGTAATTATTGGCGGTTCATAAAAAACGTGTGCATGAATGAACTGCTCTCAACCCGACAGCTTGAACGGTCACGGGCTCTAAGAGCGGAAGAACTTGATCGGTTTTTGCATAAGGTGTTTGAGAGTGCTAAGAAGAGAGAGGTTGTTGATGTGGGTTCTGAGCTTACGAAACTTACAAATAACATTGTATGCAGGATGGCCATGAGCACAAGGTGTGCAGAGAAAAATGATGAAGCTGAGAAGATTAGGGAGTTGGTGAAAGATAGTTTTGAGGTTGCGTCAAAGATCTTTATCGGGGATGTGTTCGGACCCCTAAAGAGACTGGCTTTCTGGTTTTACGGAAGGCAGCTCATAGATGTTGGTTTAAGGTTCGACGAGATGCTGGAGAAGATATTAAAGAGGCACGAAGATCAAAGTTGGAAGAGAGATCAGAATGATCAAGATTTGATAGATATATTGTTGAAGGTATACAGTGATGACGGGGCTGAGGCCAAGATGACCCGAATCCATCTCAAGGCTTTATTGCTGGTAAGTTCTTGCATTGTACTGAATTCAATATTAGTTCTGATCTTATTCTTATTATTTTATTATTATTATTGCAAAATGGATCATATATTATGTTTAAACCTGCCTATATAGTGTTCTAAAAGGCCGTTTAATTAAAGAAAGATGGAATCACATATGGAGTACAAATAATTTCAGACGTTTTCTGAAGTTAAAATGCAAGGCTAGGTATGTTGGCTCGAGCTCAACTTTAATAATCTAAATATAAACGTATCAAGATTGATCTCAAACTGCACAAACGTTCAAGAACGACCTCTGTTAGCAGGTGAAAGGAGGGGCGCCCACGTGGGCTGACCCCCTCCCTTCTTAACATGAACGTATGGCATTAAGCCATACCTTACATGTCTTGTAACGCGTGGATTAATGCCATACGTTACAAGCCGTTATACTGCATTTATTTGCAGTGTAACGGCTAGCCTTTGGTGGAGTATATATAGTCCCTCTCAAGAAGGTTTTGGCACCATTCTGAAAATAGAAAAAATCTCTCTCTTTTTTATTCTCTCTTGAAAGAGTATTTAGGCTGTAGATTTGTTAAGTGTTACTCTAGTTTTATACTACGTAGTACACTTCGCCACTAAAAGGAAGAACTTGTGAGTTGTCAATCTGGAGAAACTTGTGGAGCAATTTTGTGAGCTGAGCTTGAGGTAATTTTTTCCGCTGTACTTTCTTACATTGGTATCAGAGCCAGGTTAAATTGTTCCCAGTTTATTTTTTTTGTATGTGAGAAATCTGGATGCCATTTTTTGTAGTCTTCATTTTTTTTTAAATCCATAATTAAAAAAAAAAAAAAGGAAGCACTGGAGCACCAACGCAGTGGTGCTCCCTGCACCACCACAAGGTGCTGCTACCACCCGGATGGTGCAGCGCGCACCAGGGAGGTGATGCGCGTATCACCTGGGTGCTTCCGCACCTTACGGCTGCCGCACCACAGAGGTGCAGCGCGCACTAGTGAGGTGCTGCGGCACCACCTAGCGCACTGAAGTTACTGTTTCCGGCCGGTGGAAGCAGTTAACACTGCTCGTGGTGGACCCAAGCCGCAGCTGAGCTGCTGCTGCGAAACGGCTACTGTTCACGTGAACAGTAGCCATCCGAAAGTAGGAGATGACTTCGGTCATCTCTGTTTTAAATGGGCCTGGGCCACTCGGCTTGTTTATTTTTTTAAAATTGAGTTAATGGGCCGAGCAGTTCGGCCCTGCAGTGTTTTTAATTAAAAAAAAAAAAAAAGGCCTGGGCCATTTTCGGCCCAACCTTGTTTATTTTTTTTAACACAAAATAAAAAAAAAGGAAGAGGATAAAAAAATGGCATCTAGGATTTGAACCCATAACCACTGATTAAATAAGGGCTGTGCGCACCACGAGGTTGCGATTTTCCTTTGGTTTAGGTGGGGGTTATTTTTTTATTAAAAAAAAAATTTAAATATATGCATGATTTAATATATGCTTAGATATATTGTTATATAACATGTGATTTTTTTTTTATTAAATGTGATCACATGTGTATATATGGTTATATTCATGCTATTTTTTTTTTTAATTCCATAATGTTATATTACATGTGATTTTTTTTATTTTAGATTAAAATATCATTACATGTATGAATGAATTGAACATGTGGATATGTGATTATTTTATCATCTATGAATGTTAGACTTGAATGTTTAGACATTAGTCTTCATTTCTTTTAGTGATAAAAATATAGAAAATCCCACTAAGTAGTCTTAGTTAGAATTGTCAGTGTGAATGATAGGTTGAAAGAATTGCAGTGACCCTAGTAAGAACTGTAAATGCACTGTATAGCCAAAAGACCATGGTGACCCCAGTAAGAACTGTAAATGCATTGTATCGCCAAAAAGACTGCAGTGGCCCCAGTAAGAACTGTAAATGCACTGATGGAACAAGAAAAATAGACTATAATGGTCTCATATGAACCATCTTTGTAGACTGGCCCAACAGGTCACTGTAGTCTGGCTGTCTTTGTAGACTAGCCCAACAGGTTGCTATGGTCTGGGTAGCTGTCCTTGTAGACTGGCCCAAAAGGTTACTGCGATTTTAGTAGGTTATGTCTTTACATATGACTAGGACTAGGAGACTACTTAAGATAGTGGGAGTATGGTTGAGATTTATGATGATTAATTCTCCCATATTTTTTTTAATAATTTGCGCGGGAATTAGGTTAGAAATTTAATAATTGGATATTGTGGCGCAAGAGATGATTATGAAGCCTAGCGATTTTTCGATCTTGCGACATGTCTAAATTATTTTTTTTCTATCTTGAAAGGACGCGGCAGATTTCTTAGGTGTGTGTATAATATCCATTCTTTGCGTATTGTAGTGATATGGCATCCAAGACTATAGTTGCCGACTTAAACAAGGGGGAGAAATTAGATGGGGAAAATTATGACATATGGCATCGCAAGATCCAATATGTCTTAGATGAGCAAGAGGTCTTGGAGGCCTTGTCTCACACCCTTACTGTGCCCGCGAAAGGGACCTCAGAACAACACAAGATAGATCAAAAAGCCTATACTGAATGGGCTAAGAAAAGTCGGTGCGCGCGCATAATAATGTTAAGCAGCATACACAATGATCTTATGTGTGAGTTCGAGATCTATGACACTGCCCAAAGCATGTGGGATGCTTTGAAGTTGAAGTTTGGTGGAACTTCAGCGACTAGGTTGCGTGGATTAACCATGAAGTTTGACTCTTATAACATGCGCTCTGACCACACGATGAAGCAGCATCTTAGAGCTATGTCGACCATGATCCGCGAACTTAAGTCAGCAGGAAACAACCTGACAGATGAACAGCAAGTGCAGGCAGTGATAAGATCACTACCGAATTCTTGGGAGAACATGAGCCAGAACCTAACGCATAACGAGAATATCAAAGACTTTGATGATGTCTCGAGTCATTTAGAATTGGAGGCTGAGCGCCTAGAGGCTGCTAAGCCCAATCATACGGCCTATGTGGCTAATTCTGGTCCGCGCAAGGCATCAAGGCCTAAGCGCAAGAAGCCCAAGAATGGAGTAGCTGCTGGACAAATCAAGAAGGTGTCAGGAACTTCCCAGCGCAGCAAGAGGGGCAAGCACGGGAAGAACAAGTCGAAATTAGAGTGCTTTAACTGTGGAAAGAATGGCCACTTCACTCATGACTGCACTGAGCTGAAGAAGGTACACTCTGACTTTTCTCGCATTGTTTTTGTAACTAGCCATGTGATGGTTGCTCATTCCTATCCTATGTGGATTGTTGATTCAGGAGCGACCGAACACATAGCGCGAGACAGAGTCGGATTTGTGGAGTATCGCCGGATTCCAGCTGGGAGTCGTGATATCAAGGTGGGGAATGGAGCTAGCGTGGAGGTATTGGGACTTGGTACCTACAAGCTAGACTTGCGGGGTGGCCGCACTCTTTTCCTCCACAATGTGCTATACGCTCCCGAAATCTGACGAAATTTACTTTCCGTAGTTACTCTATTAAAACTTGGTTTTCAGATTGTATTTGAAAACAATTATGTTTCCTTTCATTTGGGCCATGTGTTTTATGGCAATGTTTTTCTTCAAGACGGTTTTCTAATATTAAATTTGAATTATTCAAATATGAATGAGTCAATTGCTTTTCTTTCTGCATCTGATAATTTGGATTCATATAAATGGCATGCTAGGCTTGGCCATATAGGGCAAGATAGAATGACTCGGTTAGCTAGAGAGGGCTTAATAGGCAATCTCGCTAAAGTCATCTTGCCCACATGTGAACATTGTCTAATGGGAAAAGCTAAGAGAAAACCGTTTGGAAAAGCCACTAGGGCATCTTTTCCACTGCAATTAGTCCATTCAGACATCTGTGGTCCAATGAGTGTGAGGGCAAGACACGGAGGTGTCTACTTCATCACATTTATAGATGATTTTTCACGTTACGATCATGTCTACTTAATCTCGCATAAGTCTGAAGCATTGGAGTGCTTTAGGCGGTATCTAAGGATGGTTAAGAATCAGTTAGACAAAAGTTTAAAAACTCTAAGAACTGACCGAGGACGAGAATATCTCTCTGAGTAATTTAAAAGGCTTTGTGATGAAAAAGGAATCAAGAGACAGTTGACGATGCCAAGTACGCCACAGCAAAATGGTGTGGCGGAAAGGAGAAATCGAACACTGCTTGAGATGGTTAGGTCAATGATGGCGCAAGCAAACCTTCCAATTTCTTTTTGGGGGATGCACTTTTGACTGCTGCCTACATTCTTAACCGAGTGCCCTCCAAATCAGTAACTTCCACCCCATATGAACTATGGACCGGCGAGAAACCCAATTTGAGTAACTTGCGGCCATGGGGTTCAACTGGTTTTGTTCACGATCTTTCTCATAAGTATGGGAAATTAGGCCCTAGAGGGAAGAAGTGTATCTTTATAAAGTACTCAGAACACTCTAAAGGGTATGTGTTAATAGGTGAACAAACTGATGGAAGCGTGACTGAAATTGAATCACGAGATGTGGACTTCATTGAAAATGAATTTCCGNATCTTTATAAGGTACTCAGAACACTCTAAAGGGTATGTGTTAATAGGTGAACAAACTGATGGAAGTGTGACTGAAATTGAATCACGAGATGTGGACTTCATTGAAAATGAATTTCTAAGTAGATGTGAGGTTGATAGGAGTTTAGAACTTCATGAGATTATGGAACAAGAGGAAAGTGCTCCAAGGAATTTAGTTGAGAATGAGGAAGAAATTCTTCAAGCTTCTACAAATAAGGACTTAAATCCGAGTGGGAGCACACCACTTGTCAATCAATCACAACAACCTCAGCCGCGTAGAAGCACACGTGAAAGTATTCCCCGTCGTCGTTTTGAGATTGAAGGGGAAGCTTTTATGGTAGCTCCGCATGATGATGATGAGCCTAGGACAATTCATGAGGCTCTCTCATCTTCTACTAAAGATGAGTGGATGAAAGCTCTTAATGATGAAATTGAGTCTATGAAAACTAACCAGGTCTGGGATCTGGTTGATCTACCGACAGGGCGTAAGACTATTGGGAACAAATGGGTTCTTAAAGTCAAACGCAAGTCGGATGGATCGATAGATAAGTACAAAGCTCGCTTAGTGGCGAAAGGATATACCCAACAGGAGGGTATAGACTATGAAGAAACTTTTTCACCAGTTGTGAGGTTTGCTTCAATTCGCCTGATTCTAGCTATAGTAGCAAACATGGATTTGGAACTCTACCAAATGGATGTTAAGACAGCATTTCTCAATGGAGAACTAGATGAGGAGATCTATATGGATCAACCAACGGGTTTTGTGGTCAAAGGTCAAGAGCGCAAAGTGTGCAAGCTCAAACGATCTATATATGGCCTAAAACAATCATCTAGGCAATGGTACCTCAGATTCCATCGAGCCGTTCTTTCGAATGGGTTTACGATGATCACAGAGGACCATTGTGTCTATGTCAAAAGATCTAAGAAGAGTTTCATTATGTTGTCATTATATGTTGACGACATACTACTAGCTGGAAATGATAAATGGTTGATAGTTGCCACAAAAGAGTGGTTATCCTTTAATTTTGAGATGAAGGATATGGGTGAAGCAGAATACATCTGGAAGTTAAGATCTATAGAGATCGCTCAAAGAGAATATTGTGTTTGTCCCAACAGACTTACATAAAGAAAGTTCTCGAGCGCTTCCTAATGAGTGAATGTAAGCCCATTGACACCCCTGTTGCAAAAAGCGAGAACTTATCTAAAGAGTTGTGTCCTAAGACTCAAAGAGAAAAAGAAAAGATGGCCCGTTTCCCTTATGCTAATGCTGTGGGTAGTCTGATGTATGCAATGATGTGTACTCGGCCTGACATATGCTATGCAGTTGGCTTAGTAAGTAGATTCCAATCTAACCCCGGACTGGCTCACTGGAAAGCAGTCAAAAGGATTATGCGATATTTGAAGGGAACTGCAGACTATGTGCTATGCTATCAAGGTTCAGATTTGCAGCTAAGAGGTTACAGCGATGCCGACTGGGGCAGTGACCTAGATGAGCGTAAATCAACCACTGGGTATGTTTTTCTGCTCAACAATGGCGTCATTACATGGAGCAGCAAGAAACAACCCTGTATAGCTTTATCCACCATGGAGGCAGAATACATAGCTTGTTCTGCAGCAGTTCAAGAAGCTGTTTGGTTACGGAGGTTCCTCAAGCATTTAGATATTGGCACGGATACTTCA
>QEOT01004343.1:34865-73170 GCA_003123785.1 Pterocarya stenoptera
AGACATTGTGTCCCTAGGTACTTGTCCAAATGGATAAGTTGGTTGATACAAAGTATGTCGCCTTAGTGGGAGCTAAGATGAGGTCCATTGAATGGACTATGCATGGTTAACCCACCATCCATGTAGCCTGTAGTTAGCCAGATGCGAGATTCTCTTTGATGCCTCGGAGGCGTGCAAATTGAGGAACTCGGGTTAGACGCCTAAGGAGCGACTAGACCAAGATCTGTATGGTGTTGATATAGACATATGCTCTTTGAGAAAGAGAAATCCACCGTAGCATGTGTTTCATACTACATGTGCTTATACGACCTTATGGGTAAGTGAGTAAAAAGTTCCCCTCTTTCTCACTGTGTGAGTCTCATTTTATTAAGTGTCCTTTACCTTTGACTGTGTCACGAGATGGAGGTTGTGATGACTGCTACTTTGGCATGCTGTCTATGGCCATGATTAATATGGTCTAAAGAGGCATCGCTAGGAAAGCGATTCGACCAAAAATTGAGTGATATGAGTGCAAAGGGAAGATTCTACGATATCGTATCTTCGATAGTGTTTGCTGACTTCAAACTATGACGCTACATCTTGGTAGCGGCTAAGGTTGTGAACACATTGAAATAATTTGAAGGTAGTCAAGCATTGTTCTGAGTTTTTTTTAACTCAAGAGGGTTCGAAAATGCTTGATCTTGATACGATTGAATGAGTCTAGAATATGACCAGACACTTTAGGGATGTTACTATGCTGGTCTTCTCTGGGAGAGATTTGGTGTATGTACTACTACCTTTCTACAGATGTACTTGGTGGTCGCACGGCCTATTTACTTGTATGAACAAGATTGAGAACATTAGAGAGATGCAGACCTGGGGTCATGTCCACTGTGTGCGAGTGGGAGATGTTAGCAGGTGAAAGGAAGGGCGCCTACGTGGGCTGACCCCCTCCCTTCTTAACATGAACGTATGGCACTAAGCCATACGTTACATGTCTTGTAACGCATGGCTTAATGCCATACGTTACAAGCTGTTACACTGCATTTATTTGCAGTGTAATGGCTAGCCTTTGGTGGACTATATATAGTCCCTCTCAAGAAGGTTTTGGCACCATTCTGAAAATAGAAAAAATCTCTCTCTTTTTTGTTCTCTCTTGAAAGAGTATTTAGGCTGTGGATTTGTTAAGTGTTATTCTAGTTTTATACTACGTAGTACACTTCGCCACTAAAAGGAAGAACTTGTGAGTTGTCAATCTGGAGAAACTTGTGGAGCAATTTTGTGAGCTGAGCTTGAGGTAATTTTTTCCGCTGTACTTTCTTACAACCTCATTTAAAATAACAACAATTACAATATGAAGTACAAAGTAAACCTCTGTCAATCATAACTGCAATATACATGATATAGTTGTCTTCTAGTTTTAGCATACAATTGATCACAGATCACTTTATCCGCTAGTCTATTGCCATGCAGGATATTTTCATCGGAAGCACAGGAAACTCATCAGAAGCCGTTGTATGGACATTAGCTGAGCTCATCAATCATCCAAACGTATTCAGCAAGCTCAGAGAAGAAATCGAATCGGTTGTGGACAATAATTCTAGGCTAGTTCAAGAATCAGACGTGGTAAATCTTCCCTACTTGCAAGCAGTTGTAAAAGAAACACTAAGACTATATCCGCCATTGCCTGTGACAACAAGAGAATGCCGCCAAGCTTGTAAAATACAAGGCTTTGACGTGCCCCAGAACACTATGGTGGCAATCAATCTGTATGCTATAATGAGAGATCCAGAATTATGGGACAATCCAAACGAGTTCTGGCCGGAGAGGTTCTTGGCTTCCTCTAAAAACCAACAACATGATAAGAGTATGGGGGGAGAAAATCCTAATTTTCTTACTTTTGGAGCGGGGAGGAGAGCTTGCCCCGGTGGAAAGTTGGGGTTGGCCATGATGCACACTGCAGTGGCAGCCATGGTTCAATGCTTTGATTGGAAAGTTGGAGGAGATGGAAACGAGGCGGCCAAGGTAAAGATGGAAGTTCGAAAAGGTGTTTTTATTCACTTGGCTCATCCACTCAAATGCCTTCCCCTGATTTACTTCAACCCATTTGCTTCTTCCATATAATAATCTTTACACTTTACACGAGTCCTACTAAGTACTCTTGTACCATGCATGCATGGTGTTCATTGTGAAATAAGGGTGTCAAAATATATAAATTAATTAATCTTCTAAGACAAGTGATGATCATTTCACAAGATTTCGGAATGAAAGTGTTAATTAATTTGAATCCTTACTTTACGCTTCACTCTATTTAATTAGATATTACATATGAGGAAGAGTGTTAATTAGATATATATTAAATAATAAATAAATCTATCTCTTCTCATCGACTTAAACTTTTGAAATAATTAGTGTTGGTATTACTAGGTGTACCAAAGACAGTGCATGTTATGTTAACTAACCCATGGAGCTTTAATTAACTAATCCATGCATGTTGTAATTAAACACAAGTGCTTAGCCTACGTGTTAATTAATGCTAGTAGTACTTAATTTTCAATCTTTAATTTTAGGGTGCGGCTAGTCTGCAAAATTTTTTTTTTTTTTTTTTCATTTTACTTTTCACATTTTTTTTACATATTTAAATATATTTAAAAAATAAAAAAAATACATCAATACATTTAAAATAACTTCTTTAATCACTAAGTAAAAAAAAAAAAATTGACCAACCGGTCAAATGGAGTGGATAAATATAGAGGGTAAAGTAGTGTTTCTCTTAATTTTATGCGCCTTCAGTTACGAAAAATGTACGTACACGACACGTGGTTAATGTACTAGCACTGGCCAGGTTTATATAGTACCGTGAAATGAGGTTTGATTTTATAAGATATATATTAAATAATAAAATTTAACTATTTGGATGGGATTAAATTTTTTGAATAGTGATGATTTTACATGATATGAGAACGGGGGTCATGAGTTCGAATGATCGTCATTTGTAATTTGTTTCCAAACAAATGTAACATGTTTGAAAATACTTTAAGCATATATTTATCAAACAATAAATAACTTTTAAATAGTAGAATTTATTATTACTTAAGCTCTAAATTATAAGCTCTAAAACTATAAATTATATTTTCTACCAGAATTTCAAATATGCACTAATTAAGAAGTTAGACACTATTTATACTATATTATTATAATTAGACACTAATGAATTAGTAATTATTAATAATAAATACTAAATTCTAACAATTAAATTTAGTGTTGAAAAAATTATAACACTAAACTTATTTAGTACCACATGTATAAACAGTAAACCGGACTGGACCGAAACGGGAAAAATCAAAAGTTTCGGTTTCAGTGATAAATCGGTCCAAATCAATTATTAAATTTTCAAAACTGGTGTATACTGATTTGGTTCCAAAATATGTCTAAAACATGATCAAATTGGACCGCTTACACCCCTAATAATATACATTTTAAAGATTATATTTTTCCATATAAAAAAAACTGCAACATGACTTTCACTTAGACATATGTGCCTTGCCCAATCCGACAACCAAACACATTAATGTACAAGAATTTAACCCTGGGATCACCGAATAAGGCCAATCCAATCGACACATTGCTCAAAACTTTCGAGCATCGAAAGAAAATAAACCTTGTTCGAGATCACTCAACAAGTCCAATCCGATGAACACGTTGCTCGACAATTCCGAGCATCGCTAGAAATTAATTACTTGCTATGGATCACCAGGCATGTGCAGTTCCACGGACATATTGGTCAGTAATACCAAACAGTGCAAGAATTTAACACTTGCTCAGAATTATCGAGCAAGACTAATCTAATAGACACATTACTCAAAAATTTCAAATATTGTAAGAAAATAATGATTACTCAAAATCTCCGAGCAAATCCAGTCCGGCAGATATACCAATCGAAAATTTCTAACATAGAAAAAGAATAACCTTTGCTCAAAGTCACCGAATAGGATTACTAGTCCAACCGACATAATGCTCGGTTACAGTACCATCTTCAACCGAGCATACGTGCCTCACTTAGGACCTTTACTAGTATAAATTAAATATACAAGGAAAGTTAGTAAAAAGGTTAAAGAATATTATATTTTTGAAAAATGAAAACACTTTGCAGTAATGGTTAAAGAATATTATATATTTTTGTTCTTTGGACTAGGCCTTCGTTAGGGGCCAGGCATTGAGCCTAGATTCATTTTACCCCCAACAGCTTTGCATGTTCAAAATTGAGAAGAAAACTGCAAACCCATTCAGTACAGCATGTTAAGTAACATGGTTGATATATATTTTTTTTGTTTATAAGAAAATATTCATATACTGCATCAAGGATTACAAAAATTCTTGCCTTCAAAACTAAAGACGAATAAAAACGAGCAAAAGTCATGGCCATTTTTTTCAGTCATGTCCGGATCCACCTCGCTAGCTAGCCACCCTCAGTACTCCCCTTTATTCTTTTTATTTAAATTTCTCTTTCCTTTCAATATGTGGCGGTCAATTGGATAACTAGAATAATCA
Source organism: Pterocarya stenoptera (assembly GCA_003123785.1). Lineage (NCBI taxonomy): Eukaryota > Viridiplantae > Streptophyta > Magnoliopsida > Fagales > Juglandaceae > Pterocarya > Pterocarya stenoptera. Next base: position 39,396 of record QEOT01004343.1, read on the forward strand.
CAGCTTTGGTAATGTGCAAAAACAGCTCCACTTGAGCATTTGAACACCTCTTATCCAATAAGGGAACATTTATATGAACATTAGAGGGCTCGGGAGGAGGTGCAGAAATGGTTGGAAAGGGATGAGGTGATGTGGCTCAAAAGGTCAAAAGTTTTGCGGCTTAAGGAAGGTGATAAAAACTCGAAGTATTTTCATATGAAGGCATCTCAAAGGAGGAGGAAAAATAGATTGAAGAAAGTTAAGGATGAGAGAGGGGTTTGGCAGTTTGGTGTTCAAAGGGACCAGATTCTGTTATCCTTTTTTGAGAACCTTTTTACCAGTTCCAATCCTCAAGGGTTGACTGAATTCTTATCTTCCCTTGCCTCTCGAGTAACGCCAAAAATGAATGAAGAGCTGATCTGCCTTACATCGAAGCTGAAGTGCTCAATGCTTTGCATGACATGAACCCATCTACCGCCCCTAGACCTAGTGGAATGTCTCCAAAAATACTGGCATGTGGTGGGATCCTCAGTTACAGAAGCCGTGTTGCAGGCTTTAAATTCAGGTGCATTTCCTTTCGATCTTAACCATACATACATTTCTCTCATTCCTAAGAAGCATTATCCTGCTGTTATTGCTGATTATAGGCCCATTAGTTTGTGTAATGTGGCATATAAATTGATTTCAAAAATTATTTCCAATCGATTGAAATCTATTTTGCCTTGTCTATATAGTACTGTGAAATAAGGTTTGATTTTTAAGATATAAATTAAATATAAAATTTAATTATTTCGATCAGATTAAGTTTTTTGAATAAGTGATAATTTTACAGGCTATCTGAACGGAGGTCACGAGTTCGAATGATCATCATTTTTACCTTAGAAAGTATTTTTTTTTAATTTGTAATTTCTAAATAAATGTAACATGTTTAAAAATACTTTAAGCATATGTTTATCAAACAGTAAATAACTTTTAAATAGTAGAACATATTACTTAAGCTCTAAATTATAAGCCCTAAAACTATAAGCTATATTTTCCACCAAATATGCACTACGAAGTCAGACACTATTTATACTATATTAGTATAATTAGACACTAATGAAGTAGTAATTATTAATACTAAATACTAAATTCTAACGATTAAATTTAGTGTTGAAAAAATTATAATACTAAATTTATTTAGTACCACATGTATAAACGGTAAACCAGACTGGACCGAAATCGAAAAAATCAAAAGTTTCGGTTTCAGTGATGAATCGGTCCAAATCAATTATTAAATTTTCAATACTAGTGTATACTGGTTTGGTTTCAAAATATGTCCAAAACATGACCAAATCGGACCGCTTACACCTCTAATGATTAGTTTTAATTGATATACATTTCAAAGATTATATTTTTCCATATAAAAAACACAACAACATGACTTTCACTTACACATATCTGCCTTGCCCAATCTGACACATTAATGTGCAAGAAATTAACCCTTGCTTGGGATCATCAAATAAGGCTAACCCAACCGACACATTGCAAGAAAATTTTGAACATCGAAAGAAAATAAACCTTGTTCGAGATTACTCAGCAAGTCCAATCCAATGAACACATTGCTCGGCAATTCCGAGCATCGCAAGAAAATAAGCCCTTACTTGCTATGGATCACCAGGCAAGTTCAGTTCCACGGACATATTGGTTGGTAATACCAACTAGTGCAAGAATTTAACACTAGCTCGGGATTATCGAGCAAGATTAATCTGATTGGCACATTACTCAAAAATTTCAAACATTGCAAGAAAATAATCATTACTCAAAATCTCCAAACAAATCCAGTCTGACAGACATAATGTTCGAAAATTTTGAACATCACAAAAGAATAACCTTTGCTCAAAGTCACCGAATAAGACTAGTAGTCCAACCGACATTGTGGCGCCCCCAACTTCCATGTACGAACACACACGAAAATCGAGACGCCAGGATGATGATGATACGATCACACACCCCATCGACATGTGTTGAGTGTGTGCAATGCAACACGTGTACAATAAACAATACGCAACGGAAAGGTTAAGTCAAATAACTAAGTACCAGAGTTTAATACAATACAGAAGTACTGAAAATCCACATATCAACATAATACGATTTTTGTTTACAAATCAACATCAAATCAAATAAAATACAATAAGCATAAGCGAACAATAATCTTACAAAAATAGCCAATGTCCCTACTCCTCAGGCGGAGCCGCATCCTCTGGCTCAGCCTCCTCAAAACCTGCATCAAAATCTACAGTACCAAAAAGATGCTACCACAGGTAAGTAAAATCCAAAATGCTCCAAGACAATAAATATATTAAAACAACTAACGCTATGCATGCATATGATGACCAAAGCGCAAACCCGAGAAAAACATCATTTCTCGAAAATCACAATTTTTTCACACACGCTAAAAAATACCATTTGGTACAAAATAAAAATCCAGGAATAAGTCCATTAATTCCAATTTTAATCGTATGCACCATGGCCTCTCGTAGGGACCATCCACATACTCTGACTCTCATCATCACCCCACGGGTAACGACCGTGCAAGTGATACACGAGTGATGCCCAGTTCCGCGTCCACCGCATACATAGCCACGCATCCTCTGACTCCCGCCAGCCCGAGGAGTCACGGAGTCAGATCGAGAGCTCTACCATCCTGTCCAAGTCCCGGGCAACAGCCCCAGGAGACGACACTCAGTATATTCCGTTCCCGAGTGTCCAGAGGAGCTCCACCGAGATAATACCCCATCTCGGCTTAGGGGTGATAGACACGCACCCGAAAAACCTTAAACACAGTTTCTCAAAACACACACCCACGCATGCGTGCACAATGCCATGAAATCAACCAATTACCAATAACAACAGTTATCAGTACAACCAAATAACCAAAACACAGTTTATAAAACAGGTTAGTGCAAAAATATACTTAAGTCTTAAAAGTCTTTTGGAGAAATACTTACAGTGTTATATAGTAATTTTAGGAGGATCAAGAAGGTGCAAAAGGCAGCTGGAAAGCAACGTAGCAGTGCAAAAATACTGTGGCCGAAATACACAGTATACCCAAATTCCAATAGAGTCAAACGAAAGCTTGAAATTGATAGGGTAGGGCCTATGGGAGGTGGTGAAGCTACTGGAAGCAACGGTTGGCCATGGGTGGCGGCCGAAACGGTGGTGGAAGGCCAAAAAAGTGAAATTGAAGCTTGAGCTCGTGGAGGTGGCTCCGGCGATGGATCGGAGCCGAAACGGGGTGGGTTATGACAGCAAGAGGGCGGTGAAGAAGTGGTGAAGAAATGGTGGCCAATGGTGGCCGGACGGCGGCGGAATGGGAGGAGGATTGCCGCGGCTTCGCACGGCTCTCGGAGGCTAACGGCGGCACGGGGTGGTCTGAAATTGGAGGGGTTGACTCGCCGGCAGCTGGGGAAGACGATGGTGCAAGCGGTGAGGGCCACGGACAGCCGACGGCGGTGCTGGGGAAGAAAGGCTGAAATGGGGTGGGGGAGAGGAGAGAGAGAGGGTCGAGCGGGAGAGAGGATCCGAACGGAAAGAAAGAAGGAAAAGAAGAAAAAGAAAAAAAAGGAAAGGAAGAGGAAAAGAAAAGATGGAGAAAAGAAATGAGGTCCAATCCTCACAACTTTTAAGTCACAACTGATCCTTAAAATAACTATTTTTAAAACAGTAAATTTAATAAATCAGTTTAAACATAAAACTAATTACAATAAAATATTAAACTCCAATAATAATCATTCTTTAAAATAAAAAGTAATTTAATTGTAGAACACTAATTAAAATTATGAAAGCACATTAAAATAATTCTCGATTCAAAAATCGCAAAATAATATCGCGTACACAGGTTTAAATTAAATTAAACGGCTCAAAATCAAATATTAAATTAAAAAGCCCTTCAATAAAAAAAAAAAACACATAAAAATCAGGGTGTTACAGACATACTGCTCAATTACAATATCATCTTCAACCGAGCATACGTGCCTCAATTAGAACCTTTAATTACTAGTATATATTAAATATACAAGGAAAATTAGTAAAAACGTTAAAGAATATTATATTTTGAAAAATAAACACTTTGCAATGATGGTTAAAGAATATTATATATTTTTGTTCTTTGGACTGGGCCTTTGTTAGGGGACGGGCATTGAGCCTAGATTCATTTTACCCCCAACAGCTTTGCATGTTCAAAATTGAGAAGAAAACTGCAAACCCATTCAGTACAGCATGTTAAGTAACATGGTTGATATATATTTTTTTTGTTTATAAGAAAATATTCATATACTGCATCAAGGATTACAAAAATTCTTGCCTTCAAAACTAAAGACGAATAAAAACGAGCAAAAGTCATGGCCATTTTTTTCAGTCATGTCCGGATCCACCTCGCTAGCTAGCCACCCTCAGTACTCCCCTTTATTCTTTTTATTTAAATTTCTCTTTCCTTTCAATATGTGGCGGTCAATTGGATAACTAGAATAATCACAGCTTTGGTAATGTGCAAAAACAGCTCCACTTGAGCATTTGAACACCTCTTATCCAATAAGGGAACATTTATATGAACATTAGAGGGCTCGGGAGGAGGTGCAGAAATGGTTGGAAAGGGATGAGGTGATGTGGCTCAAAAGGTCAAAAGTTTTGCGGCTTAAGGAAGGTGATAAAAACTCGAAGTATTTTCATATGAAGGCATCTCAAAGGAGGAGGAAAAATAGATTGAAGAAAGTTAAGGATGAGAGAGGGGTTTGGCAGTTTGGTGTTCAAAGGGACCAGATTCTGTTATCCTTTTTTGAGAACCTTTTTACCAGTTCCAATCCTCAAGGGTTGACTGAATTCTTATCTTCCCTTGCCTCTCGAGTAACGCCAAAAATGAATGAAGAGCTGATCTGCCTTACATCGAAGCTGAAGTGCTCAATGCTTTGCATGACATGAACCCATCTACCGCCCCTAGACCTAGTGGAATGTCTCCAAAAATACTGGCATGTGGTGGGATCCTCAGTTACAGAAGCCGTGTTGCAGGCTTTAAATTCAGGTGCATTTCCTTTCGATCTTAACCATACATACATTTCTCTCATTCCTAAGAAGCATTATCCTGCTGTTATTACTGATTATAGGCCCATTAGTTTGTGTAATGTGGCATATAAATTGATTTCAAAAATTATTTCCAATCGATTGAAATCTATTTTGCCTTGTCTATATAGTACTGTGAAATAAGGTTTGATTTTTAAGATATAAATTAAATATAAAATTTAATTATTTCGATCAGATTAAGTTTTTTGAATAAGTGATAATTTTACAGGCTATCTGAACGGAGGTCACGAGTTCGAATGATCATCATTTTTACCTTAGAAAGTATTTTTTTTTAATTTGTAATTTCTAAATAAATGTAACATGTTTAAAAATACTTTAAGCATATGTTTATCAAACAGTAAATAACTTTTAAATAGTAGAACATATTACTTAAGCTCTAAATTATAAGCCCTAAAACTATAAGCTATATTTTCCACCAAATATGCACTAAGAAGTCAGACACTATTTATACTATATTAGTATAATTAGACACTAATGAAGTAGTAATTATTAATACTAAATACTAAATTCTAACGATTAAATTTAGTGTTGAAAAAATTATAATACTAAATTTATTTAGTACCACATGTATAAACGGTAAACCAGACTGGACCGAAATCGAAAAAATCAAAAGTTTCGGTTTCAGTGATGAATCGGTCCAAATCAATTATTAAATTTTCAATACTAGTGTATACTGGTTTGGTTTCAAAATATGTCCAAAACATGACCAAATCGGACCGCTTACACCTCTAATGATTAGTTTTAATTGATATACATTTCAAAGATTATATTTTTCCATATAAAAAACACAACAACATGACTTTCACTTACACATATCTGCCTTGCCCAATCTGACACATTAATGTGCAAGAAATTAACCCTTGCTTGGGATCATCAAATAAGGCTAACCCAACCGACACATTGCAAGAAAATTTTGAACATCGAAAGAAAATAAACCTTGTTCGAGATTACTCAGCAAGTCCAATCCAATGAACACATTGCTCGGCAATTCCGAGCATCGCAAGAAAATAAGCCCTTACTTGCTATGGATCACCAGGCAAGTTCAGTTCCACGGACATATTGGTTGGTAATACCAACTAGTGCAAGAATTTAACACTAGCTCGGGATTATCGAGCAAGATTAATCTGATTGGCACATTACTCAAAAATTTCAAACATTGCAAGAAAATAATCATTACTCAAAATCTCCGAACAAATCCAGTCTGACAGACATAATGTTCGAAAATTTTGAACATCACAAAAGAATAACCTTTGCTCAAAGTCACCGAATAAGACTAGTAGTCCAACCGACATTGTGGCGCCCCCAACTTCCATGTACGAACACACACGAAAATCGAGACGCCGGGATGATGATGATACGATCACGCACCCCATCGACATGTGTTGAGTGTGTGCAATGCAACACGTGTACAATAAACAATACGCAACGGAAAGGTTAAGTCAAATAACTAAGTACCAGAGTTTAATACAATACAGAAGTACTGAAAATCCACATATCAACATAATACGATTTTTGTTTACAAATCAACATCAAATCAAATAAAATACAATAAGCATAAGCGAACAATAATCTTACAAAAATAGCTAATGTCCCTACTCCTCAGGCGGAGCCGCATCCTCTGGCTCAGCCTCCTCAAAACCTGCATCAAAATCTACAGTACCAAAAAGATGCTACCACAGGTAAGTAAAATCCAAAATGCTCCAAGACAATAAATATATTAAAACAACTAACGCTATGCATGCATATGATGACCAAAGCGCAAACCCGAGAAAAACATCATTTCTCGAAAATTACAATTTTTCCACACACGCTAAAAAATACCATTTGGTACAAAATAAAAATCCAGGAATAAGTCCATTAATTCCAATTTTAATCGTATGCACCATGGCCTCTCGTAGGGACCATCCACATACTCTGACTCTCATCGTCACCCCACGGGTAACGACCGTGCAAGTGATACACGAGTGATGCCCAGTTCCGCGTCCACCGCATACATAGCCACGCATCCTCTAACCCCCGCCAGCCCAAGGAGTCACGGAGTCAGATCGAGAGCTCTACCATCCTGTCCAAGTCCCGGGCAACAGCCCCAGGAGACGACACTCAGTATATTCCGTTCCCGAGTGTCCAGAGGAGCTCCACCGAGATAATACCCCATCTCGGCTTAGGGGTGATAGACACGCACCCGAAAAACCTTAAACACAGTTTCTCAAAACACACACCCACGCATGCGTGCACAATGCCATGAAATCAACCAATTACCAATAACAACAGTTATCATTACAACCAAATAACCAAAACACAGTTTATAAAACAGGTTAGTGCAAAAATATACTTAAGTCTTAAAAGTCTTTTGGAGAAATACTTACAGTGTTATATAGTAATTTTAGGAGGATCATGAAGGTGCAAAAGGCAGCTGGAAAGCAACGTAGCAGTGCAAAAATACTGTGGCCGAAATACACAGTATACCCAAATTCCAATAGAGTCAAACGAAAGCTTGAAATTGATAGGGTAGGGCCTATGGGAGGTGGTGAAGCTACTGGAAGCAACGGTTGGCCATGGGTGGCAGCCGAAACGGCGGTGGAAGGCCAAAAAAGTGAAATTGAAGCTTGAGCTCGTGGAGGTGGCTCCGGCGATGGATCGGAGCCGAAACGGGGTGGGTTATGACAGCAAGAGGCCGGTGAAGAAGTGGTGAAGAAATGGTGGCCAATGGTGGCCGGACGGCGGCGGAATGGGAGGAGGATTGCCGCTGCTTCGCATGGCTCTCGGAGGCTAACGGCGGCACGGGGTGGTCTGAAATTGGAGGGGTTGACTCGCCGGCAGCTGGGGAAGACGATGGTGCAAGCGGTGAGGGCCACGGACAGCCGACGGCGGTGCTGGGGAAGAAAGGCTGAAATGGGGTGGGGGAGAGGAGAGAGAGAGGGTCGAGCGGGAGAGAGGATCCGAACGGAAAGAAAGAAGGAAAAGAAGAAAAAGAAAAAAAAGGAAAGGAAGAGGAAAAGAAAAGATGGAGAAAAGAAATGAGGTCCAATCCTCACAACTTTTAAGTCACAACTGATCCTTAAAATAACTATTTTTAAAACAGTAAATTTAATAAATCAGTTTAAACATAAAACTAATTACAATAAAATATTAAACTCCAATAATAATCATTCTTTAAAATAAAAAGTAATTTAATTGTAGAACACTAATTAAAATTATGAAAGCACATTAAAATAATTCTCGATTCAAAAATCGCAAAATAATATCGCGTACACAGGTTTAAATTAAATTAAACGGCTCAAAATCAAATATTAAATTAAAAAGCCCTTCAATAAAAAAAAAAAACACATAAAAATCAGGGTGTTACAGACATACTGCTCAATTACAATATCATCTTCAACCGAGCATACGTGCCTCAATTAGAACCTTTAATTACTAGTATATATTAAATATACAAGGAAAATTAGTAAAAACGTTAAAGAATATTATATTTTGAAAAATAAACACTTTGCAATGATGGTTAAAGAATATTATATATTTTTGTTCTTTGGACTGGGCCTTTGTTAGGGGACGGGCATTGAGCCTAGATTCATTTTACCCCCAACAGCTTTGCATGTTCAAAATTGAGAAGACTACTACCACTACAAGAGAAATGGTTTTTTGAGACCAAAAATTTTGTCTCAAAAAACTCCAATTTCTTCCCAATAAAGAATTGGAGATGAAAAAATTTCGTCTCCAATTTATCTCTAAGAGGCTGTCTCAAAATATTTTTGGAGTCTCCAAAAATCACTTTTAGAGATGAAATTTTATGAAACCAGTTGAAACTGTTCGAACGGAGAATTTTTTTTTTAAACGAACCAATTTCGTATAAAAAATGTTCGAATGGAAGATATGTCAATTCAAACCGACCCGTCCATTCGAACAAAATAAAAATTTGAATCGAACAAATAACAATATTTGACACTGTTCGAACGAAATAAATATTTGAACGAATAATTTTTGTTCGAATGACTTTTGTTCGAATGTAAATTACGTCCATTCGAACTGTATTTCACGTTAATTGTTCGAATGGCTTATTTGTTTTTCGAATGAGTATGTTTTTATTCAAATGGAATTAGAAATGGTCATTTCTCGTGTTTGACTGGTTATTTACCGTTCGAACGGTATTAATCATACAGAACAGAATTTAATTAATTAAAAATACCATACTAGTATTACACAAATTGTAATTCAAACGTCAATTGTTCAAATGTTTTGAAAAAAAATAATACAAAGAAAATGAAAGAAAGAATTAATTTTTACAATTGTGGTGGTGGTTTAGAGTTTTGTGACATAATTGACTGAAACTGAAGCATAGCTTTTTGTACCTTCATCTCCAGTCTCTTCTACATGTTCTCTTATAATCTTGCATCAAGACCTGCTACTTGATCTAATCTGATCAGCAACTCTTTCCTTGGACCTCAATCGTTCTATCTCAGTGTTGCTTCCTCCAATTCTTTAGTCTTATCGTCACTCAATCTGGCTCGAGAAGAGGATGATGATGTTGAGGATAGCTTAACGCAACGTCCTAAGCCCCTCAAATATCCAAAACGTGATCCAAGAACTTGAGAAATGATCTAAGCATCGTTGACAGATGATGCATCAGATGGATCCGCAACAACTTCCTTGAGAGATATCATCTTGTCCTACAAAAACAAAAACATACTAGTTAGTATAAGTAACAAAAATATATAATCACAATGGAATTAAAGAAATTTAAACTTACATAATTTGCCTTTGCTTCAGGACTGGTCCAAACACCATCATAATTTTTATGTGATTTTGCATATAATTGAGTCAGATCATAGGCAGCAAGACTTTCTTCTTTCTGCAAAAACATATATATTAGAACTTAAATTAGAAAAGTGTATTATATTTTAATATTTAATTGGGAGTAGAATAACTTACCTTGTTAGACAAACGATGAAAAGATCGAGAACCCGCATAATGGTGTATCTTTAAGTTTAATCTATTTGCTTTGTTCACAGTACTCCGTTGCTAAAAAAAAAATTATATCTATATGTTTAATACATCTATCATATGCTATTAAAAAAAGATAACAGTGAAATTACCTAATAAGCAGGATCTTCAAACATATCACAAACCTTCTCTCATTCATTTGGTGGCATTGCTTGGAATGGATTTTGGTGCGCCTCCATTGTAGTACTGAACTTCTTATAGTGTGCATGGCATCGACCTTTGTACTTCCGAAATGCATTCGACATCAGCTCCTCAACCATTAATCGATCCTCTCGTCGGCCAAAATTAAGCTCAATCTCATCCTTTCAATAATTATAAACAATTAGTATAAATATAAAATATTCAAAAAATAACATGAATAATACTTAGTTACTTGAGATGTAGCTTATTACCAAGCAATAATTTTTGATGTGGTCTTTCACATCTTAGGAGACTTTAGACCAAGAGGATGTAGTAATTGGTGCATACATGCGAGTAAGCGTACCAACAAAAGAAGCAGCCATGCTGTCAAATCTCCGGAGACACCGATGTGATAATCTGGAATATCAACTTTAATTTTACCAACTTTCTTTACTTTCTCTATGTAGACACCCCTCGTAGTGCCTCTACCTCGGCGCTTGCTTACAACAGCTATATATACAGTAATTAAAGCAAGTATTTTAATTAAATAATTTTATTTTAAAGATATATTACTTCAATTGAGCATAAACTGTGGTATTTAATTTGATAAAATATCTTCTTCTGAGTCTGGTAGTGTTGGCTTACTATTCATGACAAGTGAACCACAATGGGAGTCAGTAATAGATGGGGATGGTACACATGTTGCTTTACATTTAGTAGGCATATCTATTTGAAATTGTAACAAATTATTATTCAAACAAGCGTTACGAATATTTATAAGAATAATACTTACAAAAATTCATGTTTGAAATTCATTCAATATCCGTTTTGCTAGACCAATCGCCCTCATCCTCACTAGACACTTCAATTGAATTATCATCTTCCGATCTTTCACCCACAATTACTTCAGGTTGAACATCTTCTCTACGCAATGAGATCATATCATATTGGCTGAGATCAACAAATAGATTGATGCCTACTTCGTTTTCTTGATATGCTTCTTCATTTGCTGGACAATCAACTTCTTCTGAAGGTTTGTCTATCTCTAGAATAGTATCATATACATTTCTTTATACAAACCTCTCCACTACCCGCCATGGGTTTCCGTACTCCGGATCATCTAAATAAAAAACTTGATTCGCTTGGCAAGCGAGAACGAAGGGATCGTCCTCATACCATGTGCGAGACGTATTGACACTGATAAAGTAATCATCGTTACGCACTCCCAATCTAGGATTTGAGACACCACACCAATTATATTTAAACAACCAGACCATATATCCTCCTACGTATTTCAACACTATAATATCTTTCACAATTTCAAAGAAGTCAATGTTATCTTCCCCATGGCTTCCTTCAACTAAACCTCACAATTTTGAGTTTTCCTATATCATTCTCTATCAGCTGTATGAAATCTATATCCATGCACCAAACATCCTGAGTATTGGATGGCTCGTCTAGACGGACCACATGCCAAAGCATACAGTTCTGGTGAAATTTCTTCTGAATGTTCACCATATTTTGATACAACCTACATCAATAAATATTATTATATAGAAAAAATAATAGAGTTTAGTGGTATGAAATTTGTATTATAAAATGGGATTTTACAATAATACCGTATGTTCAAATTATGAAGCAAATTCCTCTTCATGCGTCTTTTCTACGTCAGTTACACCATTCGTGCAAAGTAGTTGTAAATGTTCACTGCGCATGTTTGTGTGAATGGTTAATTTGTAGCAACGAAAAATGTTATATTATTATACATGGTTAATTTAGAGGATCATCACTAACCTCAACTAGTGGTCAATCTCTGCACAGTTATTCAAGACATACCATCGAGCTCTTTCAAACTCTCACCCACATAGGTCGTAGCCCCCTTGTGCCCCTATGGGACGTACTGTCTAGAAAAACACAGTAAATGTCGATGAGACTCCCATCTCTCTTCCACCTTCATAATTTCGGTCTAGTCTTGTAAATCTAGTATCAACCCCACGGAAATACATTGAACAAAAGGTATGCCACTTATTATCAATATATGACTCAGCAATCGAGTCTTCTGGACGAGTTTTATTCCCCACAGATCGTTTCAATTTTTTTAAAAATTGTTCAATAGGATACATCTATCTATACTAAACCAGACCAGCGACTAAAGCTTTACGAGGTAGGTGCACAACCAAATGAACCATTACATCAAAAAATAAAAGCGGGTACAAACTCTCTAATTTGCACAATATTACTGTAATGTCAACTTTCATTTTTAACAATGCATCGACTTTCAACGTTTTACAACGAATGTCTCTGAAAAATCTACATAATTCTGTGAGAGCTGTATGAACATCTCGAGTAAGCTTTCCACGCACACCAACCGGCAACAGACGCTGCAAAAATACATGACAATCATGACTTTTAAGACTAGTTATCTTCCAAGATGTGCATATTTGAAGCATAGCCATCGGGTAATTTGATTGTCATGAACCAATCACAAAATTTCTCTCTCATCATTCGAGAGTGTATACCATCCAATGGGCATATATGCTGACGATCCATTATCTTGCAAATGTAACTCCGGACTTATCCCAACTCTTTCAAGTCTTTACGAGAGTTAGCTATATCTTTTGTCTTTCCTTTTATTGACATCAGAGTGCCCAATATATTCTCACAATATATTCTTTTCAATGTGCATAACATCTAGATTGTGGCGCAGTGTCAATATAGACCAGTATGGTAACTCAAAAAAAATACCTTTTTTTGTCCAATTTAACTCCATTGCTTGTCGTTTTCTCTTTCAAACTCTGGTATCTTTCCCAAATCTGTTTTCTGAAACATCCCCCAACTGCAAGATAATATCATTCCTAAACAACTCTGTCGGTGATAACCTACGCTAAACCCTTCCATCAAACATAACTCCATTTGAACGTCATCTATGATCATGTGGTAAATAATGATAATGTCCCATAAAACATAATTTCCTACCATGACTCAACCACTGAGACTGTGTATTTTTATTACAAGCAGGACAAGCCATTTTACCTTTTGTGCTCCACCCAGACAAATTTTCATATGCTGAAAAATCATTTATTGTCCACATCACTGCAGCATGCATCTTGAACTCCCACAACGAAGCCGCATCATATGTACAAATACCCTGATCCCACAACTCTTTCAACTCTACAATCAGTAGTTGCAGATATACATCTAATTTGTTCCCTGGTGACCTTGGCCCTGGTATCAATAGAGTCATCATAAAATACGGATCCTTTATACACTTCCAAGGTGGCAAGTTATAGGGCATTAATATAACAAGCCAAGTACTATGAGAAGTGTTCATGTTGCCAAATAGGTTAAAGCCAGCCATTACTAAACCAAGACGTACGTTGCGAGGTTCTTTGGCAAACCATGGATACTCGACGTCAAATTTCTTCCATTGTAAAGAATCTGCAGGATGCGAGAGGAAGTTTTCATTTTGGACTCTTTCTATGTGATGCCAAGACATATTTTTCGCAATTATCCTCAACGTAAACAGTCTTTGAAGTTGAGGAATCAACAAAAAATTTCTTAAAACTTTGTGGGTTACATTACATTTATCGGATGTCCATCTTGACTCATGACACATTGGGCATCAGTCAAATTCTGCATATTGCTGCCAATAAAGAATACAATCATTTTTACAAGCGTGGATGATGTTATAATCAAATCCTAGCCCTCGCTTCAATTGCTTCACTTCATAAAAATTACGGGGTACTACATTATCCTGAGGAAGAGCCTCTTTAAATAATTCAAGTAACATGTCGATAGCTTTGACAAAAATACGACAAATAGACTTAATATGAAGCAACCTCACCGTCAAAGACAACTTGCTATGATGAGTGCACTCCTCATACAACTCTCTTTGTGCATCCTTCCACAGTCTTCCAAAGTTATCATTTCCCTCAAATGATTGTGTAGATGTTCCTTCTCCATCCCTCATCCTAAACATTCCTGCACCCAGATCACCTAACATCTCTGTAAAAGACGTGTTTCACACCACCAACCATGTGGATCACTTGCAATAAATGAAGGGGCGGCCTTGGGTGCCCTGTGGAGCCTCCAATGCCAAAGTCAATATAATAATATGAGAATAAATCTATTTAAAGAAGAAGTAAATTGAGTTTGATTTCAAGTTCCCTTTTTTGTTACCTCTTGTAGGCTATTTATAGAGGTTGATAGAGTTCGATTTGCATTAGGAAACCTTTTCCTTTTAGGAGTGTGAGTATGAGTCCATCCCCTGCTAGGAGTCTGAGTCCACCTCTTCTTAAGAGACTGAGTCCATCTCTTCTTAGGAGACTGAGTCCATCTCTTCTTAGGAGACTGAGTCAAAGGAGACTGAGTTATCTCCTTGACTTTATCTCTTAGCTAAAATTGTGGGGCTCAAATATCCCCTCCAGTTACCCCGCTAATTTTTTTTGTGCTGGCACATGGGAAATTAAATACTTTACATTCTTTGTACTTGCCGTTTACCCCGCTGGCTTGTGAGCGCCTGCTACCTTTTGTTTTTTCCTACCCCGCCGAGGATCCATGCTAGTTGGTGCGTGTGGGGTGTCTTCACTTCCTTTTGTTTAGCTAATAGTTGATTGCACCATGAGTGAGACTTGGCTTTTTGGTTGTTTTGGAAATCTTCAAGTCAACCGTGATGGAGGTAACCTACAGAAAAAGCAATTCTGATAGTCGTGAAGCCTTAGAAGGCCTTGAGAATCTTCAAGTCAATAATCTGCAAAATAAATTTAGAAAATTGGTCACTGGTTTCTCGTTCGATCCTTGGTTTGTTGTTTGTTTCGTGCTAAGCGGTGAGGGGCTCAGCTTGGAAAGATAGGCGGGAGATGTACTTGACCACATTAGGCATGAGTGCGGAGCTCAATTTTGAGTTTGTTTGGTTGCGTGAATGTTTGCCTGAGAGATTGTTTATTGTCGGGGAAGAGTGATTGTTTTTGTTTGTTGGTGTTCTCATTTTGTAGTTTGTTTGTAGTAACCTGCGCTTAAGTGGTCAGGGAGTCCATCGACTCTCTGAATCTACCTTAGGCGGTTGTTGAGCCCGTCGGCTTGCTCTCGAAGGTAACCCACTCAAGGCGGTGGTGGCACGAGTATAAACACTCGGCATTTGCTGGAGAATATATTGTGCTTGTATTGCTGCCCAAGAGAGAGGTCGGGCTATCTAGAGAGTTGTCCGCCTGTTAGGCACTTAGGAGGTCGGGCGGTCCCTAACCTTTCCTGCCTGTTGAATTGCACCATAAGTGTATAACTTGACTTTTTGGTGGCTAACTTTGGAGAGGGTCGTGCGGTCTTCTGACCTCCACGCTCTCTTTACATGGCACCACAAGTTGCTAAAGCTTATTTTTTGTGTTTAGTGTGGCGTGGTCTGATGACCTCCGCGCCCTTTTTGTATGGCACCACAAGCTGCTAAGGCTTGCTTTTGGTGTTTAGGGATGGCGTGGTCTGATAACCTCTGCTCCCTTTTTGCATGGCACCACAAGCTGCAAAGGCTTGCTTTTGGTGTTTAGAGATGGCATGGTCTGATGACCTCCACGCCCTTTTTGGAGAGGGTTGTGTGGTCTTCTGACCTCCACGCCCATTCGTTCAGAGACCTTTTAGAGGAGGTCGGGCGGTCCCTGACCTTTCCCGTCTATTCGTTGGGAGATCTTTTGGAGGAGGTCGGGTGGTCCCTGACCTTTCCCGTTCGTTGGCTTGCACCACGTCCTGAGAAGTTCTTACGAAAAACAAAAATAGGCAAGTGTAATACACATTACAAGTTTGAAGTTTGTGAACCTGTGCCACCCCGCTAAAGTGTGGTGAAGGTTTCAGGTGATACATGGGCGATGCCCGCAGGTGGCCAAGCTTTTGCTTTGATGAAGGCATGAAAGAACTAGATGCATGACGTGCACCCTTACGTGTACTGTGCATGGCACATGCGTAGTCATGCTGCACTTGTTCAACGCACGTCTTGTGTTCTTCCTCTATGTTTTTTCATTATTTTACATATGTTAGTAAAACAAATAGAGAAATAGAGAAACTTATCTTAAACTTTTGTTGATGATCTAGTGAGTGGGAGAATATCTTTCTCCCTATTCTGGTGCGTCAATCTGCGGCAAGGAACATTGACAAACCCCGTGGTGAATAAACTCAACGGTCGGCTACTTTGTTTTGAATAGTTGAGCAAGCATGGGCAACAACGGCGAGGGTCTTTGGTGAGCAGCACTGTGTGGTATCTAGACCACCTTGCCGACGACAAATACCTGGCGAAGTAGGTGGTGGTTGAGTTGGTTCCCTCTCTGGTATCATCAGCAGAATTCCTCAAGGTGGCCGCACGTTTGGATCACATGAAAGCAATATGCCGGCTTCCTTTGCAACTTTCATGGCTACAATGTGAGCCGACCTGCATGGCTTAGGCTTATGGATCCATAATGGAAGATCCTGGCCCGCTGGTGAGACCAATATTTGGCTCGAAATCTTTTAGAAGCATGTCTGCACTAGGATTTCTATAAAACATGAACTCCCTCTCCCCATTTTTCTTCAGAGTCACAAATGCTAGTGCCGTTCTAGTACCTGGATCAAAACACACCCCGTATGTTTTCACCTCGTTCTTCTTCGAGATATCTACTAGCATGTGCCCGAGCTCATCATCTCCCAACTTGCCAATAAAGGCAGCGTTACCGCCAAGCTTGGTGATGGCACAAGCACCATTGGTAGGAATATTGCCGGGTGGAAAGTAGTAGACTCAGTCAAGGAATGGGGTGTACGCCGTGCACTCCCTCCATGCACTGTGCATGGTACATGCATAATGCATGTTGTAGGTGCCCAGTGCATGTTGTGGTCTTCAAGGAAGCCCACCGGCGGCATGAACTACAATTTGTAGTCTTCATCTTTGGTTCGGTGGCTGGGTGAGCTTCAAAGCCAGAGATGACTGGCATGGGACTTGCAATGGTGGAGGGTTGCTGTCATAGGTAGTGGAGGCTATTGCTTGCCACGGGAATGGCAGGAATCATGGGAGGGTGATGATTTCTCGCCTTTAGTACTTCTGGTTGGTCAGCTAGGAGGCTGGGTGTGGGCGGCGCTACTTATGGAGGTGGCGGGCAGCATGCATGGTGATCCTTGCAGGGGGTCGTGTAGGTGCGTTGGGCCATAGTTTGTAGGTGTGTATGGCAAGCCGCTATTCTTCACGGTGGCTGGGAATTCTACAGTAAAGGACCTCTTTGCGGGTGACAGAAAATGCCGACTAGTCAGGTGGTGGTCGCCGATTGGCCCTCTTAGCTCCTGAGCTTCTAGTGACTCTACTCCATTCATTTCTCAACTTTTGTCAGCAAGGAAACGGAGAAAAAACTCCCACCAGCGGCTTCTAGCTGGTTAGTTGGGAGGCCAGACCTGCATGGCGCCACACATGGAAGTGGTTGGCAGCACGCTGGCCGTGCGCAGTGATCCTCACAAAGGGCCATGCAGGTGCGCTGGGCCATGCACATTATGCACTCGTGCATGGCATACGTCGTGGACGTTCCCCGTGTCATGGACGTACCCCGTGCGGTGTTAATGGTTGCGAGAGCCATCATGGCAGTTACAGAGGACGCCGGAGGTTCGCGGCGTGGCCTTGGATGGCTTTTACTAGCTCACGGATGGGTTGGGCTGGCGAGCATGTTGTGGCATTGGCGCCAAGCAACTCCTACGACGTGCTTTCATGGTGGTGGTTACACTGACGACGAGAAAAGCCACCGTGGTCGGAGACCATACCGTCGATGACAGAAACCTCCGGTGAGCTAGGTGGTGGCTGGCCCTTCGGGGTGCACAGCAACATGCATGTTCTACGCATGCTGTGGCAGACGCGACCAGCACCTATGGTCCAGGAACCACCCCTCTGCGGCAGCAAAAATCGTTGGTGGTGTGGGTGATGGCTTCGCCAACTTACGGACACCGATGTATGGGCCTCTAACCACTTGTTACTCTCTACTTGTACTGTGCATGGTGTCCACTGCTTTGCTGTGGTGAATGATCAACAGAAGGCTCCACCGTCATTGTGCCTCCCTGTGAAGGGCAAATGTCTTCAAGCCTCGTCATGCTTAGGGGGGTGGTGGCCTCAGGTACGAACTCCAAAGTTTTACGTCTGCTGTGCATGTGCCCATGGATGTTGCATGCTGCCACGGTGCTGAGGGTGGAGAGGAATTGGGGATTTGGGGTGCTTCCCTGTGCATGGAAGAACCAGGTGCCCCGGTTTTACGTAGAAACTTGAGCACGGGCTCATGGTGGCTGCAAAGCCTTTGTGCCGTTGTCCGTCAAGAGGTAGGAAGCCGGAGGTGCTGCATGAATTCGTGATCATGCTCAGTGAGCGTAGAAGAGCACGGTATGGGTGAGCACCACGTCTTCAAGTTCACTATGCGCAGGGAGCATCATGGTGGCCGCAGACTCCATATACAAGCCAGACACTGGTGACAGTAAACACTATCACGTGGCTAGTCACCTTACTTGGCCGTGGACAAGAAATTCTCGCGGCTGATTGATGTGGAGGCGGCTACCTCCTCAACACCCTGCCGGCTGCAGAAATCATCGGGAAGCCAGGTGGAGGTCGCTGGCAGCCTGAGTTAGTGGTTGGCAAGAACAAATCTCACGGCTCGTATCACATACAGGTTGTTGGATTGTTTCGAGCCGTCCATTTTTGGGCCCATTGCGAGGCGGGAGGCGTCACGCAGGCAGCAGACAATGCCGGCAGGCTCAATCACGGCCCACTGATGGGCTTAATAGACCTTGAGAAACTGCTGGGTGGTTTTGCATGCTTCTGGGTTTCTGGTAGTGAGACACCGGTGAAGAAACTTCTGCCAACTCTGTCCTAGTGCCTGGCCTAATGGTCGCTACTGCATGGTGCCACACAAGGAGGTGGCGGGCAGCACACTGCCATGCACGGTGATCCTTGGGGGCATGCAGGTGCGTGTCCGTGCATGGCACACGTCGTGGATGTACCCCGTGCTGTGTTGATGGTTGCGAGAGCCACCATGGCGGCCACAGAGGATGCCGGAGATTCATGGTGTGGCATTGAGCGGCTCCATGAGCTCACGAATGGGCTGGGCTAGCGAACACATTGTGGTGTTGGCGTCGGGGAGCTCCTGCAGCAAGCTTCAGCGATGGCGACGGCAGAAGGTGCCATAGTCTGGAATAATCTTGCTAGTGGCAGATAGTGCCGATGGCTCCAAGTCGTGGCCTCCATGGGCTGTGCGTAGCAAGCGGTGCTGCGTTGGCTGTTACTCTCCTGCCAGTTTCTAGACTCTCGGCAGGATGATCTGGTGGTAAGACGCCGGCCGACTCTCCTTGGCCGTTCGTCCAGGTGGTCGTCTTTGGGCTACACCAAGCACAGCGACAGCGGGCAGTGGTCTGGGCCCTCCTTTGGTGCGCGCGGGTAAGAATGACGAGCTGCATGGCGAGGAGCTCCAGGGGTAGCGGAACCATTGTGCCGACAGCAAACAATGCCGGCAAGCAAGGTGATGGCCTGCGATGGGCTGGCCAGAGCACGAACGCTTGGTTTGGTGGTCCTTCGATGGCATGCGTCCTTCGGTCGAGCCGTGCCTCTTGCTACCGGCTTTCGGTGTTGAGGGACCACTCCACCAACAACAGAAACCGCCGGCGGTATGGGTGGTGGCTAGTGGTTGCCCTGCCAACTCACAAACACCAGTGTGTAGGCCTCCAGCCACTCGTTGACCGCTGCCTGCACTATGCAAGGCGTGCACAATGTGCTGGTGTGATGAGTAGCTGGTGGGGGCTCTGCCATCGTGGTCTTTTTGTCAGGCGAGGTGGCCGGCAGCAAACCTTGTCGTGCTTTTGGTGGGTCGTGGCTGCTAGTCCCGTGATGATTTACACCGAGAACAAAATCAGAGCACCTCGTGCGCCGTTACTCACGCTATGCATGGCACATGCATAATGCATGTTGTACATGCCCAATGTATTTTTCCCTCTTTTCTTTTTCTCTCTCTTTTAACTATTCTCCTTTCTGGCATTAAGAAATCACCGTTTCGCATGTGATCGCGTGGTAGTTGGGATGAGAAAATCACGTTTGAGGTCTGTAAAAGATCCCACAGACGGCGCCACTGTAAAAGACGTGTTTCACACCACCAACCACGCGGATCACTTGCAATAAATGAAGGGGCGGCCTTGGGTGCCCTGTGGAGCCTCCGATGCCAAAGTCAATATAATAATATGAGAATAAATCTATTTAAAGAAGAAGTAAATTGAGTTTGAGTTCAAGTCCCCCTTTTTGTTACCTCTTGTAGACTATTTATAGAGGTTGATAGAGTTCGATTTGCATTAGGAAACCTTTTCCTTTTAGGAGTGTGAGTATGAGTCCATCCCCTGCTAGGAGTCTGAGTCCACCTCTTCTTAAGAGACTGAGTCCATCTCTTCTTAGGAGACTGAGTCCATCTCTTCTTAGGAGACTGAGTCAAAGGAGACTGAGTTATCTCCTTGACTTTATCTCTTAGTTAAAATTGTGGGGCTCAAATGTCCCCTCCAATCTCAATCATATTCTCTCTATTATCGTCACTGTCATCAGGATCATCCACATTAATGTCCTCTATGTCGGTGTCGTTACCCTCCTCGACTTGATTGGTCTTACTGCTAAATCTAACTCCTTTGAAAAATGGTTCGCCATGTAAGACCCAATGTGAGTATTTAGAATCGATTCCATTTACAAATAAATGATCCTCCACTACCACAAAATTATAAGAATTAAGATTCTTGCACTTCTTGCACGGACATCTTATATATCCTCGACTATCAACACTCATGCGAGCAAACTCTAGAAAAAACTCCACCCCTTGTGCATACTCCTTATAGTCTCACCTAATTTTATCTCCCAATAGCATCCAACTTTTATCCACTGCTAAGATCCGTGATTTTTCGAATGTCTATCAAAAAACCCAATTCATGGGATAAACACTATCAAAAGTATATTTAAACATGATCCATTTATTTTATAAGGTAGTTGATCATATCCCATTCGAGAAACTATCATCTATACCGCTTATACTCAATCAAAAACTCCTATGTTAGTAAAAATTTCAGCAGCATTTCTCTACAATTCTTCAAGTATGTTAATCACGATAAGTCGTCGACCCTATTCATGGGCCGAAGAACTTACAGACCACATACCCGAAGAATGTAAGAAAACACTGAACCAAAATTTTAATTGACTAACACAAGAGTTTAAACTGAATATATCTACCATATAGATGATAGAATCTCAAACTGTCCACTTTGGACAATTCAAGAATTGTACCCAAAAAAATTCTTTGGCCACAACTCTCGAACGGATCTAAGGTTCAAGTACATATAAAAATAACCCTAAAATTCAAAACACTCCAACTCTTACAATTATTGGATAAATTTGAAAGCAAAGTAAATATATGTGCAAAATTAAATATAATTAAGTGTTGATTATTCTTATTTTATAATTAATTATAAATTTTCATTTTAATTTAAGAGCATCCTCCACTTATAATTATAATATGTATATAGTTTTTTTTGGATTAAATATTTTATAACTACTATTTATTAATCTAAGTGTAATCAATTCCTATGTTATAATATATTATAAGTTTCCATCTTAAATATTTTATAACTACTATTTATTAATCTAAGTGTAATCAATTCCTATGTTATATTATATTTTATGACAATCATCTTAAATATTTTATAACTATTATTTATTAATTTAATTGTTTCAATTCCTATGTTATATTATATTATAAGTTTCCATTTTATTATATTATGTATATAGTTCTTCATAACTCTAAATACTCTAAAACTATTATTTATTAATTTAAGTGTTTTCAATTCCAATGTTATATATATTATAAGTTTCCATTTTTAATACGTTATATTCGAACGGGTATTTTAGCATTCGAACGGTGCAAGCCCAAATTACATTTTAATTCATTCTGTTCGAACGGGTATTATAGCATTCGATCGGTACTAGCCTAAATTTCAAACACGAAACAGAAACCAAATTCCTTGTTCAGAAAATAAAATTTTCACTACATTATTCTCATAAGATGTATATTAGAATAGGAATACATTGTAAATGGGATTGTAGAAACACAGATATACCAAAATAGCTTAACATATATTATTAAAAACTATAAATTATCAAAAACCTAAAAATTAGAAATATTACCCCAAATCTAAGCAATCCAAGCCAAATAGCAATATAAAATACCTACAATGCCATAAAACACATTATGGCATAACCCTAAACCATGTCCAATAAACCAACTTGCTATGAAATTCGAAATACAAAAAAAAATTCAAAAATGTATT
Source organism: Pterocarya stenoptera (assembly GCA_003123785.1). NCBI lineage: Eukaryota > Viridiplantae > Streptophyta > Magnoliopsida > Fagales > Juglandaceae > Pterocarya > Pterocarya stenoptera. The sequence continues at coordinate 61,932 of QEOT01004343.1, forward strand.
ACTTACTTTTATAAACCTCTCCTTTCTCTCAAGAATCCATTCTCTTGCAGGCCAAGCGTATTCCTCTATCTCTCCACAACTCTCTCTCACTCCACAAGTCTCTCAAAATTTCAGAAAAAAATGAAAATGAATTGGAGGTTGTGGTATTTGAATCTGTGAAGTCACATTCGAACAGAACTTTTACTCATTTGAACACGAAAATTTCAAATTGTGCCAATTTTTGCCGTGATTTAATTTTTGTTCGAACGCGAAAATTAATAGTTCGAACAAAAAAATAGGATATTTCTTGGCATATTCTTCAAATGCCCAGAAGATGAAACAATATTTTCATTCTAATGAGAAATTTTTTCATTCGAACAAATTGACATTCAGAGTATTTGGCGCGAAGTTTTCCACCAAACACATTTCACGAGATAAATTCGTTTGAATGGTACTTTATTAGGTTCGAACTAAAATTTGTATTATTATGGTTATAAATGATCACATATAGATAATAATAAAGTATTTTAATCGATAGCAACTATTTTATTTCTAATCTAGAGTATATACTATTTGGTATTTTATATCCAAAGTCCAACTTTTTTGGATTTCTTTTTACATCAAATATTTAACACTTTTAAATATTTTAAACAACAGAAATAAAAATTAAATAAAAAAAATTTTCCCCAATTAGGCAAAAAAAAGGAAAGTCCAAAACGGGCTCCCTAACATTTTTCTATTAATATATAGTACTTATTAATATATAGTACTTATACAATACTACACAATAGTTAGGGGCAGAACTAGTATTTGGTGTCTGGGAGCGCGATCGGCAAAGTGTATGGTATGTGTCAGCATAAGTAATATGTACTTTTTACACGTGCTTATATAAAAAACATAATTATACGTTATAAAATTATACAATTTTATATGTAATTGTATAAGTGAACAAAAAAAACATTTTAATAACTACTAAATTCTTCACAAAAGAAAATAAGTTATTCACATACTCTCTCTATCTCTCTATAAACGTCTCATCAATATAGTATAGGAAGATTATGTACAGGTGATAGTTCCGACCCTAACTATAGTACTTATATAGTATAGTACTTATATAGTATAGCACTTATAGTACTTATTCAATAGTTTTTTTCTATTAATATACCATATCATACTATATAGTAATTATATAGTATTTTTCTATTAATATATAGTATAGTACTTATAAAGTAACTAGGATATAATATAATACTTATTGTACTAGCTATATAACTAATAAGTACTATATATATTAATCACATTAACCTGTATAGTTATCAAAACTCATTCAATAGTTATAACTATATAGTAACTAGGATATAATATAGTACTTATTGTACTAGGCTACTATAACTAATAAGTACTATATATATTAATCATATTAACCCGTATAGTTATCAAAACTCATTCAATAGTTATAACTATATAGTAACTAGGATATAATATAGTACTTATTGTACTAGGCTACTATAACTAATAAGTACTATATATATATTAATTATATTAACTTGTATCTTAAAATATTATAATACTATTATTAAAATATTAACTTTAATTATATTAAAGTATATATTAACTATTATTTATTAAAGTACTATATATTTTAACTTTAACTATATTAAAGAATTATAATACTATTATTAGTATTATTTTTATACTTTTGTACTTTGTAATATTAGTATTATTATATATTAGTATAGTAATATAATTAAAAATTATATTGGGATAATAACCGTTCGAACGAATACCCTAATCCATTCAAATGTGGTTGTATCCAGGTCGAACGAGACGTCACTGTCAATATATGACCAGTTTGATCCGCATCAAACCCAATTGAACCCTCACCGCCGAGAGCCTCTGAGTCTCCCCTTATCTCCGCCGCCACAACCGCCACTCAACCACCTTAGAAACAACGCATTTGAACTTCTAAGGGGTATGGGCCAACTCTCCACCTCTATTGGGTACTCTTTTTTGGAAAAATTGGTTTTGTTTGGGAGGGGGGATTTCGGAAATCCCCCCATTTTGGTGTAGTTGATCCGACTAACAAGTTTTTAATCGGTAGAAATCATTGGGATTCACTCCTTAATCATTTCTACCGATTAAACCAAAACTTTTGGTGTAGATTTTAGAGTTTCGGCCATGACTGAGTCGACTCAGCCATCGCTGTTAGGCTTCGATCTCGTTCGAACGCAATATATTCCATTCGAGCGCGAAGTTGCCAAACAAACTTATTTCTGTTCAAACAAAAAAAATTAGTTCGAACTAGTATTAATTGCCAGTTCGATTGAACAAAATCTTCCATTTGAATAATTTTACTTGTTCGAACAGAATATATTTCGTTTGAACTAGTTATTTCAATTCAGTTCAATATAGTTTAATTCTTCAATAATATATGTTAAATATAATATTTATAATTATATTCTTAATTTTCTTGTGCTTAAACAGTATACTAATGGCATCTAGTGGAAGAAAACGTGCAAGAGATCAGGTCAGTGAAAGTAGTACTAGACCAGCTCATGCTCAGGAGTCGAGGCCTATACTCGTCGAGCGTTAGATCATTTTTTCTGACTTCTCCGATCTTCATGGGAGGGACGGAGCATACAGTCCATCTTCACCGAGTGTGGATGGATACCGATTTATCAGTAGCAGAGGACTGCATACCGAGAGATGGTCGGTGAATTTTACCGTGTCATTGGAGAGGAGAGTGCTGATGCTCTCTTCTACACTTTATCAGTCTAGGGAGTGAGTATTAATTTCTCACCGTATTATTATTGAATTCCTTAACATCCGGTGCAAGGTCGGCTCATATCCTGGAGTGTCAACATCAGGACCAATGGCTGCACCATCTGATTCCGATACACCAACCACATCCTCCACACTAGCCCCGAATGTAGAGCCAGATGATAGTAACGATGGTAGTGAGGATGAGGATCTACCTGATGATGGCCTCACAGATGATCAGATGCGTCATCTAGTGCGAGACCATTCGGCTCCTCCATATGATGGGAGCAAAGTGATCCGACAGGCCGACTGTAAAGCATTTTTTAGAATGCTTAATGTGATTGTTGGCTATAACGTCTATCCAAAAAAATACAAGACTAATTTCGGGATCGATCGAGCCAAATTTTTGTTGCGGATAGCGCGGGGAGACCCCATTGATTTGGCCTTGTATTTCTTCTACCACATTCGATTGGAGTCACGCTATGTAAGTGGAGGTAGTCTACCATTGGCATTGCTGATATCTAACCTTCTACTCCGATCAGGGGTTACAGTGTCTGCGATTAAGTGGAGATCGCCACAGATGGGGCTCCTTAACAATATCACATTCAACAAGAGCGAAGGGCACTTGCGGAAAACTGCACCAAGACAGCCTAGTGCCCCGCCCACTGATCCAGCTTCTACTACTACTGCTACTGTTGAGAGATAGCCTCCTGGGGCTACTTTGGATCAGGTACGAGCTCTGTTTGTTGAGTTGGTTGAGCCCATCAGGGAGAAGCTTAGGGATATGGATGGACAGATTAAAATGTTACAAGAGGATGTTGATCTGCTTAGCAGCAAATAGCCGTTTTAGTTATTATTTTACTTTTTATGTTGTATTGAACATTATATAGTTGAGATGTAATTAATGTATGGTTTTTATTTCTCATGTTTGCTACTTTATTTATTTTTTTCATTTTACTTACCGTTCATGATAATATAAAAAGTGATACTATCTTTAAAGTTATATTTATATAATTTAACATAAAAGAAATCACTTTCCCCGCGAAAACAAAATTAAAAATATATGTACAAATTAATGATGATAAACAAATTAATGGAAAAAGGTCCATTCGAAACAATAAATTTAAGTTCGTATGGTTATTAATTTGTCCCGGAAAAACAAAATTAATTTCCCGCCCATATTACTGTTCGAACGAATCATATACTGTTTGAACAGACATTAATTGGTTGTTCGAATATATTTTTTACCATTTGAACGTTTTTTCCTTTTTGAGACAATTTTTTTCGTCATAAAATATTACGTTCGAATGGATATTTGTCCGTTTGAACGAATTTTGAATCTCAGGCAGTTTTGGAGGTGAAATGAAAAATTCGTCTCAAAAAATGACTTTTAGAGATGAAATTTAGTTCGTCCCTAACTAATTTCGTCCCTAAAAGTCAAATTTCTTGTGGTGTGCAAACCCATTTTCAGTACTTGTTAAGTAACATGGTTGATACTTTTTTTTTTTTTGTTTATAAGAAAATATTCATATACTGTATCAAGGATTACAAAAGATTCTTGCCTTCAAAACTAAGGCCATTTTTTTCAGTCATGTCCGGATCCACCTCGCTAGCTAGCCACCCTTAGTACTCCCCTTTATCCTTTTTATTTAAATTTCTCTTTCCTTTTAGTATGTAGTTATGTTTATTTAAGTTTGAGATTTAGTTTTCCTTTCCAATATAGTTTTTATTAGTTCTATTTTTAACTTTCAGGATTTTTTTTTAAAATTATCAGAGACACCGTAATTAATTCTTTTAGCAAAATGTAACCTTCAAAATTTATCAGAAGGGTGCGTAAGTGACTAAGAAAAAAGACAAGTTATATATACTTGGTCAATATTTAATGTTTGTCGGTAAATGGAAAATTGTAGTATTTTGAAGAGATTGATGTCCTTTTTTTTATAGGATTAATGTACTTTATCCAATAAATCTATAATTATGTTAAAATTATTGTCAATGGCACATATGAGTTTTTGTGACCGTTTGGCAATTGTGACAGTTCCCAAACCGTCACCAAAAAGAATTTTCTATGACAGTTTGTGGAAATCATCACTAAAGGCAGCCGAAAAATTGCATTACATTCGAACGGGCCTAGACATTCAAACGTTGAGGCTACTTATGTGCGAACGTGTAAATTTTTGGTGCCAACGTTCGAACGAACGTTAATTGATTTAATATTAAAGTTGGATATTTCAAATTAAAAAAGATTGAGAATTGAAGTACAGTGATTTGATATTAAAGTTGGATAAGCTAACATTAAAAAAGATTGAGAATTGAAATTCAAAAACAGTAGATATATTAAATAATATTATTCATTACATATAATAAAAATAAAGTACAAAATATAATAAAATTTTGTAAACAACACTCAGATCAACGTGTTGTTTTCAAATCATGTACTGCAGAACTCCTCAATCAATGTCGTAACCTTCTCGTTTAGAATATCGACACGATGGGCAATCTCGACGACAATCTCCTCTACAACCGCGATCTGTCTGTCGATTAGTCGGTCGATATGCACAGTAAGATCTGAGATCACCGCATCAACCCAAGGAGACCGCACATCTCTCGCAAATGTACCCATCGGCAGCTGACTAATACTCCCAATATGGGGAGCAACACCCGGCCCAAACTAGGTCGAAGGAACAAGATCTAGTACAAGGCCAAGCTACGTCGAGCATGCCCCCTCCCCTGTCCAATGCTCAGCTCCGACGGTGTGTTGTAATGTCGAGGGGGCTGATCTGCTCTGTCAGCCACTTCTCCGCCTTGGGTGGCACACTCAGGAAGAGTCATAGCTAGGTAATGATGACTGTGTATGGGAGGTTGTCTATGGAGACGATGCTAGCCTAGTAATGGATCCTCTCAAAAATACAAAGTGGCAAGTCGATGGGCTCTCCACATGTCACTCATATCAGGAACCATGCGCGAGTTCGGCTAAATGTGGTCTTATGTGCTATAGGATCCACATTTATTGCAATAATAAGAAGCAACATGCGAAAACAATGGAGCAGCTGTACTTGGCTAGAGGAGTTCTTCTTATCAAGTTGTTCTTGGTCTCTCCCAATGAGGATGTAGAAATCCACATCTCGGTCTTCATCCTCCTCATCAGTGCCCTTATCCTCCGGCTAGTCAGTTGGGCCAGTAGATGATGTAGAAATGCCTACATCTGCATCTACTCGGGATCTATCCCCAAGCTGAGCATCTCCTGCAGTCAATGTCTCAGCTACGCAATGGATCCCCAGTAGCTCAGCGATGACATCCGCCGCCTCGAACTAAACACTGCATACAGTCACGGTGTGAAAGGATGCATCCTGAGGCATAGAGCACATCCCATATAAAACTCACAAACCATTGAGAGGTATATCCTACCCCTCAATGTGTAAATACTGCTCCAGCCTCTAGTAATGAACACGTCTCTGAGGCTTTTCTGCTCCCATCTGAACTCGTCGAACTCGTTGATCAAGACTTCTCGTTCATCCATAACTATTCAAACCCCAATCCGAACAGTGTCCTGGCTTGTTCCTTCCCTCCCTCGTTTCCTAGTAGTCAGAAGTTGAATCATATCATGATAAAAAGAAAAAAATTTCTAAATGTTAGTATAATAGTTGCATATTATGTACTGTAATCTAAATTGCTTTAAAAAAACATTCACGTGATATGGTTAGTACCAACATGATATAATATGATATGAGTGCACCCACTTTGGAAATAAAGTGATTTTTTATGTGTTTTTTCTCGTGTGCACACTCGGGACTCCGAGATTGAAAAATGAAAAGTTTCACAATATGATACTGCCTGTTTTCACCATCGGGGATAGCACAACCCTACCACGGGGGTTAAATATGGTATATGATTTGATTGATACGATACGACATGATATGATAAGATGAAGATGTTCAGTTATGTTATGCCAAAGAGTTTTTTAATATGAAAGGGTCTTTGAATATGAACAATTGGTTTTTATTGTATGAAAAAATTGAAAAATCGCTCTGATTTTCTGATAATACGTTTTTTAGATCTACATATGAAAGTGAAATGTTTTGTTTCTGCATACCGAACTTTCTGAAAATGGCTCATGTTTACATACTAATATATGTTCTCTGCTTACTGAATTGTTGATAACTCACTCCTTATCTCCATAACATTTTTCAGATAATTTTTTATGATACAGCTGGGATCAAGACTAGAAATCATGTATAAGGCTACGTGAGCATAGTGGAATAAGTACAAAAAGGATACTTTGGTTATCTGAGCATTTTATTCAATAGTTATATTTTGCTTTGTCGATTGGGTATTTTGGAAGGTTGAGGTTTATTTTGAGATTTTGTGGTGTTTTAGATTATTCATTTTAGAGTAGTTGATTTGAAACAGCGAGTTGTACGTGTCATTGAAAACTTTGGAGTCTATGACTTTATGATTGAGAAATAATTTTGAGTGACAAGTAGTAACTCTCCGATCCATCAGGGACAGGGGCGTTACAGAATTCTTCCCTATCGAAAATAATTATATGGTATCATGTTGTCAAATGCACTGCTTCACGTGCAGCCACCCTGGAAAGCATGTTTACTTCTTCTCAGGCCCGCTCCATGAACCTCCACTACCAACTTGAAACCCTAATGAAACGCAGCTCCACCATTGCTATTACTTTCACAAGTTAACCAATCTTGCTGACACCCTAGCCACCACTGTCATCCTCTCAACGACCTCAAAATTGTTTCATTTCTTTCAGCAAGTTTTTGTCTAGAGTATGATCCGTTCATCACCTCTGTGACCACTCGTGTCAAGCAACCTTAACCCGTTGTGAATTTATCAACGACCAACACCAATATTACCAACAATTCTACCTCTTCTCGCTCTGGACGCAATGGGTGCTCACAATACTCTTATGGAAATTGTGGGTAACTCTTACAACTCAAGCAACTCTAAGGCCTCTTGAGGCAAGGGGCGTGGCCAATCTCAGCCCCCAAACCAGTTTGCCAAGTATGCAACAAGGATGCCTACACCACTCTTCGCTGCTTTCATAAGCTTAGCTATCAAAGTAAGTCCTCAACCATGCAAACTGCCAATGCGGCATCTCCATCTCAAGGCTCAGATCCCGCCTGGTATGCAAAAATTGGTACCACCCATCATATCAATTCCAATATAGCAAAGCTTAATGTCAAAGCTAACGAATATACTACTGGTTCAAATCACATACAAATGGGTAATGGTATTGAACTCCCAGTCCATGCCCATATTTCCACACCAAATTTTTATTTTCTTTTACACAACGTCTTACATGTTCCTAAAATCATCAAAAACCTTATTTCGGTCCAGAAGTTCACTACCGCCACCAACACTTATTTTGAAATTCATCTCTCTTTTTTTTTTCTTTTTTTCTTTTTCTTTTTTTATGAAGGACCAGGCTACTGCGCGGGCCGAGTAAACATGCATGGTTCGTACCCTGNTTATGAGCTACCTCATTACCTTCTCTATAAACATGTTGGGCTAAACACTCCCCAAACAAAAGTTTTAAAGTGGCATTTGAGATAATACTAACATATTCAAGAGTAATGCTAGTAGATATATACAGGGGTTGTGCAAACGCCACGTATTCCTTTTAAAAAAATATATGATTTACTATTAAAAAATTAATTTTTTCATATGAGTCTCATATTTACTTAATTTTTTTAAAAAGAGAGCGCGGCGATTGCTCACTCTATAACTGCAAATATCATTTCTCTTTTACTATTTGTAGTCTAGTAATTTTCAAGTTTTGCCAAACTTATATCTAAACTTCAAGAAACTCTCGATTAGGTACACTGGTCAATCAATCTTCTGTTAGAAAACTAATGAGATGTCACGTACATTATTATATGGAAGAAGCAAATGGGTTGAGGTAAATCATTGCAAATTGAACTCCACTGTATAGAAGTAAGACATTCACAAAAGCCAATAGTATCACCAATTGCAATGTGATGACACAATGCATGAGATTCTATACAAAACAACACATGCTTTACCGACATAATTAATTGCATTAACAAGATTGGATCCAGCCCATGTAATGTTTGGGCTTACCCACTACTCAGGAATGGAAAGATAAAAGCATTGCAAATGAAGGACTCAAGATTAAGTGCCTATTTGGATAGTGAGATGAGATGAATTGAGATGGTTTGTGAATAGTAGTGAGATTATTAGTTAAAATTTAATGAGATGAGATGGTTTCATGATCTCTCCTTTGTATCCAAAGGGGATAAGTATACCAACGTTGTTAATGAATGACAAGATATAATCAAGGGTGACCAAAACAGGATGCATTAGAAACAAATACAAACAATTCAATTATCGACAATTAATTAGTCGAGACAAAACACAGACTAACGTGGCATGTAGAATTGTGACAACATGAAAATTTGCAGCATCAAACATATATGTTAGTAACTGCATTCGGATACGCTTAATGCTTTGGTAAAACAAAAGTGCAGAGTTCATAACCTAGCTAGGTGCAACAGTATCATCAATTATATAAATATATATATATATTTCCCCATATAGTTAAGCCCCATTACATATAAATGGACCAAGATATATACTTTCCTCAGATGCACCCAGAAGTGTGTATACCATATTCAAATTACTCGAATGAAATAAAGCACATTTAGACACTTGCATTGCCCATTGAGATAAGTTATAACCGAAGGATGATTAATGCCACATTACATGGAAGGGAAAGTTATCACATTTGAATATTTTTTAGGCATGTACCTCTTTATGCACCAACAACAACAAACTAATGATAATATTATCTATTTGCCTTGCTATAAAAATAAGACATGTTCCATAGAAAATTAATTACAAAGTTTTTTCCAAATAGTTTTTACCCTATTCTTTTGGGATCTCAGGAATATTATATGGATGAACATTGAATGTATACTTGTAAAGGAATCATTCTAGTCAAACTGCTTATTTGTGACCAGCTATTTTCAGCGAAAATGATTATTTTCTGTCAAAATGAGTCTGTTTTTATTGTACATAGTCGTTATAATCACAAATAATCTATCACAAATACTTATTTTTCTTGTTTTATATATATATATATATTTATAGCTAGTGGAGTCATCCAGATGTGCTTTATGTGCTTTAATTAAGTTTGAAAATCATGTACCTAACACCATAAACAAAATCTGAAATTCCAAATCAAGGGTTTTTGGGAGCCCTTTGCAAATAGCACATTCATTCACTACATAAAAAGAGGCCTTTTGTAAGATCATAGTGGAATTTATGCTACGGAGAGTGTTGGAAGGAAATAAGAAATATCAGATATAATAAAAAACTAACGTGGGCTTTACCAATCCAAACATATGTGCGGAAATCCGAGTCTGGGCTTCTAGTTTTGGCAAGACATGAACATCTTGACATTACATATTCGCGCCCAGGTAGGCAATCCACAAAGATCCACCATGTAAGAGGAGAAATTCAAGAAAATGTGGACTTTTAATATACCAGATCTGGGATGGGGCTTCAAATAACATGCACTGTTTCGATCGGTTCACTAAAGAAGAAGATCGTGGCAGCGAATAGAGGTTCAATCGCGGTAGAGAGAATGGAAAAGCTAACTCAACAAATGAGACATCGAAGACCCCAGAAGTGGAAAAGATCATGTTTGGGCTCTGAGACAATTTAACACACGAGAATTTTCTTGGGAAATTTTGAAAGGGCGAATGAGAGGGGGCTCAGACGGTGGGTGAGATTGATTCCTTGTGTGTTTATAAACTCCCAACTTCGGCGACACCAAGTCGCCCCAGTAAATAGAAATTTTTGCCCCGCACAAAAGGACCCACGACATACAGCCATCGAGAATAGGAGAGTTTTATTAGTCACTAGCAAAAAGTCAACGCAATAAGAAATAAGTTGTCGCAGAAAGTAGCTTTTACGCCAATCACTTTTGTCGCACAAACAGGAGGACGGAAAAGTTGACATATTGCTACGACTTTTATGTCACCGTAAAAATTCCCCACAATTGCATAATTTCTTTTCCGGGGCATGCTGATCGTGGGAAACATGTATTTTGCGGCAATTTATAACCACCGGCAACTTGCTAGTGTCTTGTGGTTCGTATTTTCAGCACGTACGTAGCTATATTTGAGGCAGAATGCAATAACAAAAACTGCATGCACCCCGATCGATTAATTGAGAATTATATATATAATGTTCAGTTTTTGTAGAAAAATTAAGAATAAAAATAGACGTTGGTGATCACACCCCTTGGAATTATAATTTTCATTTTTAGTTTCGATTGATTGAAGGGCTATTTTCGCGTTTAATCATATTATACATAAATCGAAAGGTCTAGTTATAAGTATATATACCAAATATATATATATATATCATGCATACAAATAGTGTACCAGATATATGCTTTTTTTATTTTTTACTAATTTCTTGATTTTATGTGAATTAATAAATGATAAAAAAAAAA